>JAPYZE010002063.1:0-27423 GCA_030522805.1 Leptomastidea abnormis
CGTGTGGATATATATATATATATATATATATATATATATATATATATATATATATATATATATAATCATGTATAAAAGCCTCGAAGGAGTTAATCTTTCTATAGTTTGCCGAAAGCATCGGTCAAAAATATAACTTGTTGTCGATAGGAAGAAAGAAAAAAAAGAAAGAGAAAAAAAGATAAAGATAGAACTTTCGAGAAATTGCGAGCTACTGTATACGGAATACGAAAGCTCGATTATCAAACGAATGCTATAGTGCTATTATGTCGGTAAGAGAGCGAAGAATAAGAAAATAAAGTATTCACGAAAGCAAGAGAGAGAGAGAGAGAGAGAGAGAATAAACACTTTCACTTGTAGTGAGCGTAGGAGTAGGCGGACAAATTGTATTGTCTCTTGACTTACGAATACATTGATACACAACATAATAAGTTTGTATAGGTGTGTATGTATATATATGTAAGTTGTACTATACGGTATTTGTTTGCAAAATAGATGAAAAGAGAGAAAAAAAAGCAAAAGTGTCGATTGCGTCAAGGGAGAAAAAGAGAAATAGGATACCTATTTATTGACTATGGTATGGTGCATTGATATAGGTAATAATGACTTTGAAGCTTTTGCATAATATGCTTATTGGGGAGGGAGGGGGGGGGGAGGGATTCGATTATTGACTTGAATAGGTGTGTGTTGTATAGCCTACTCTGATGTATTGTATAATATGAGCTAATTTAAATAATAGCTGATGTATTTTTATTTTTATTCTCACGGCACAAGTGTCGTTTTATATGTAGGTACGTTATGTGTATACAGTACAATGTGTGTGTGTCGTATGTAATAGATATTATCGTGACATTCTAAGCACTCACTTGTTTTTTTTTCTTTTTTTTTTCTAAGTAGTACTTACGGCCTTCAAATTACCAATGTTTAATCGCGTATTATAATATCCTCCCTCTCTCAATAACTTCTTTTCTCTCTGCATATATAATTGCAATTTTGCTTAGCTACACTAATAGTAGGTATATACACTATATATCTCAGTAATCCCATAAATACCATTTTATGAAATTTAATAACCGTAAAAGCGTATTTTAAAATTTTCTAATTTTCTCGATATATATGAAATTGTACGTCTTTTACAATAATATACGCAAAGCTTTTTTAAAAAAAAAAGACGGTTTATTTTTTAAAGACGCGTTGCGGAAAAAAGTGCGAATAGACACGCGCTGACTTTTATTTTTTTTTTTTTATGCTTAGATTTGGTATAATTGTACATTGTTAGAGGTACGGTTGAGTGGGAGAGAAAAATAATGGAATATATAAAAGAGTAAGTCGAATAGAAAGTAGATATTTCGTATTATATTGCTATAGAGATGAAAAGAGAAATAATAATAATAAAAAAAAGGAATTAAGAAAAAAAAAATTGAATTGAAGAAGTTATGCAGTTGTAGAAAGTATACGTGCGTGTGTGTGTGTATGTATAATTGGGCGTGTAATGTTAGAATAAATTTAAATATTTTAATAAGAGAAATAGTATCGTTTTTAGATGCAATTAAATGTTGGGCCTCATTTGAAGAAAAGAAAAAAAAAATTAATGAATATAATGGAAAATTAATGAATTAGAATGCTAACTTTTTAATATAATATCACGTTATTTGATATTGTAAAAATATTTAAATTATTTCAATTATTCAAATTGAAACTAACAAAAAATTTCTCTCACTAACTCATATATTTAATACAAAATACATAAATAAAAATACAAAACTCACCTGCATTAACGGATGTACCGGCATTATCGGTTGAACAACATAAATCGGTTGATTTTTCGGCACGTGATTCTGAGCAATAACCCACTGCTGGACCATATTACGCGTCTTTAATGGTTTGCCATCGACGATCATCTCCTCGATATCGGTTGCGTCTTCTTTACGAAGACAATCGCACAATTTTGGTGTTAGGTTGAAGCAAGTGTAGCCGGAAACGAGAAGTTCAAATATACTTGCTACGAGTAGACCAATGCTTGATAACAAACCAGCCCAACCTTCTTCTACTTGTACGTCTTCGTCGGCCTGAAAAATAAAATATTTTATTTTTTTTTTTTGATTATTTTAAATTATAAATATTTTTAGATTGAATAGATGTTTATTTTTTTTTTAATTATATTGTGTGATTGTGTATAGTTTGATGGTAAACATGGTATGTTTGATTTACCAACATCAGACTAAAAATGCTAATTCAATCAACTTTGTAATTGTTATAGTGATTGCTTGAAAGACGGAAGGCTAATTCATTGTGCTACTATTGCACAACACAAAACTCATTCGTTTTGTATATAGCGAAGTTATTGAAAGAAGTATACTTATAGGGAAAAAAATAACAATAGATTTTCATTTCGATGAAAATGATTTTATTATTGATGATTGCTATTGAATTAATCAATGCATAAAGATGAAAAGATCAACATATATATATAAATAAAATTTTGTTTTGTTTAAAATGAATTTAATTTTAAATGAGAACAATAACATTAAACACAAAAGGAAACTGTTATATTACCTGAAATCCTCAACCTATATCTATATAATTTCGTGTTTATTCATTATTATTATTCGTAGCAATTTCATCATCATCATCATAATCATCATCATCATCATCACTTGACGAACTTATAGAAAACTGACGATCATTCAAGTTGTATGCACAAACGAATTCTACGCTACTATTAAATCTGCGACGAGAAATATTTCGTGGTGTACATGCACGAACGAATTCAACACTATTCGATCTACGACGTCTGACATTGTTTGGCAGTCTGTATGATCGAACGAAAATCACGTCATCATCCGAATCAGAAATACTTTCGATATCATTGTCACTGCTCAAACTAATTATACTAACATCATTCTCTTCTTGATATTCATTAAAAAGATGCCTTACGTCATCAAGGGCATTATTATTATTGTCATCGACTAAAATTTGTTCGATATGTTCTGCGACGCGATTAATTTCGTCCATTATATTATTCAAAGATCTCACGACATCCATGATTAATATATATTATAGGTACACGTAAAACACAAAAATGACTTGGTCAACCAATTACACTACGTCTAAAAATTTTGTCAAGAGAAATAACTTTAAATTTTATGAAATCCAGTTATCAACAAACACTCACTCGAAACATTAATTTAAAAATACACGCTTTGAATTTGTCACAAACTATACTTTCATCACATATTTCTATTTTACGTCTACAAAACTATACTTAGAATTATTGTCATCAAACATCATCTACTGTTCCATTATCGTGACTGAATATAAACTTCACTAATATAAATTATAACGAGAAATTTCGATTTATGATAAATCGTCCATCTAGTGGTCAAATTTAATAACTAACTATAAATTACAAAAATTATATAATTCTTTTAATTGAAAATTAACAGTTGATTTTAATCAATAATTTTTCACGATACATGTAAATAAATACAAAAATAAAAATAAAATATTAAATTTTAAATAACGTTGCAAAATTGAATAAAGCTAAATAATTAATTTGTTAGAAAAAGTTGAGTAATTATTTTTTTTTATTTTTAAAGTTAAATAATTAATTTGTTTCTGTGAAAGGTTTAATATAATGAACAACAAACTCAAAACTTACTGCATAAAAAAAATGTATAAAATTTTTCTAATAATCATTGATTAATAATAAAAAAAAAAATCCAGAATTAAATTTTTGTTATTACAACAAATTCTATTTTATCAAAGTCTCGATAAAAAAAATTCTTACCATAAATACTCGTACAACAATTATTTATTATCGTGTTTATTAAATTTTCTTCGTTAAAGCTTCATCATCACTCGAAGAACTAATTGAATAACGTCTATCATTTAAATTATAAGCACAAACGAACTCAATGCTATTTGATCTGCGTCTAGGTGCATTCGGAAGTTTATAAGAACAAACAAACACAACATCATCATCATCATCATCATCATCATCATCTGAATCAGTAGAAATATTACTTTGAAGATTGAAATGAATCACTTTTTTATTACGCGTATTACGATTTTCTTGACAAATTTGACTATTTGAATCGTTTTCTTGAAAAAGAAATTTTACATCCGTAATAATGTTATCATAGTCATATATTGTATTATTTAATTTAAGTAATTTTCGTGAAACATGTACAAGTTTAGCACAACGAGAATTATTTCTTTTTGCGTTACTGTTCATTATAAATCGAAGTACACAGAAATTGTGGTATGTGTCAAATAATCACTGTACGTATATAACTATTGTTTAACACAAACTAAAACCTCTAATAAGTCAAAATATAAAACACAAATTATCGAAATTTTCATCAAATTTTATAAAATTGTAACGCACAATAATTGATTGTTAGAATAAACTTAAAAACACTTTCAATTTAATACATAATCTTTAATTTTCCTACACGCGTTTCTACTTACTTTACGTCAACAAAACTATATTTAAAATCTTTGTTATCAAACATTATGACTTAGTCATCTAAAAGTAAAACCAAGACTACAACTAAATGTAGATTTTGCCTATAAGATTCAACACCAAACGAAATCATCCACCTAGCGACCAAATTCGATAACTAAATATAGTAATATTTACTTTATCAATCGTCTTTAAAATAAATATATTTTTTCATTTTAAATTACAATATCATACTACAATAAATTACTTAAAAATTTTTAATACAAAATTAAAAAAAAAAAAAAAATGAAATTATTTCTAAGCAAAAAAGCTTGACACAAACTGTGTGTCATCATCAATGTAAATTTAATCCACCCACAGGCTGAATATACTCAATTTTTCGACCTCATAATATACACCGCAAACGAAAGCAGCGTTCACTTTTCCCATGTGTACCTATATATATATATACCATACCCTAAGAGTATAATCTCACACTCACCAACCACATATACACACATACAAGTCCATCTATCCATTTCTATACCAACATCAAACCACGTACTCTTTCTTTCTTTCTTTCTTTCTTTCTTTCTCTCTCTTTTCTTGAAAGAGACTAGGCGCATCAACGGCAATTATCAGATGCGCGCGCGAATCTAATCGGCGTATAAGAACCCAAGAAATCTTTTCTCTATAGGTATATACCATATGTTCTTCTTATATATACCGATCGACTTTATCTACCTCTGGCATCTCTTTTTGTAGAGCCTCTCTTTCACGCGAGATTACAAGTGTGTATGTATATAATACGTGAAAGCCATTAGCGCCTCGTCGATCTCGATATGCGAAGCGCCACATACATACATACATACATACATACAGATGGTGAAGAAGAAGAAAATATAATATATAAGAAGAGCCGAGCTTGCGGCTGCGAAAACGAGAGACTTTTCCTTTTTAATAGCTGCGATCTCTTGGAGAGAAGTTGTGGCTTTTGATATTAAAGCTTCAATTTCATTTTTTTTTAATAAAATTATGGCTTTGGGAAGTAAAATGATGATTATGATTTTTTGTTTTTTTTTTGGTATATCGTAAATTATTGGAATTTTATTATGATTATGATGATTATAGGTATATCTTGATTTTCTTTGAGAGGATTTGATTTTTTTTTTATATGTGGAGATATTTTGACGGTTTGATTTTATATATATGTATAAGATAAATAAAGAAAATTAAAATGTTTAAGATTGGTATGTTGAGATAAATTGCAGGAACTATAAATCTTGTTTTCACAAGAAAAATTGAAATTTTCTATTAATATAATAATAGAGAATACGTTTCATTGGATTATAATACAATAATAATAGTCTTGTGCAATTTTGATCTGATTAAATCGATATGCTATGTGTATTATAAAATTTATTAGATAAATAAGAATGAAAAAAAAAAGAAAAAAAAAATTAAATCATGATGACTAGCAAAAATAATATATCAAATGTATATCAATAATAAATTCTGATATCAAGTATGAAATTTCAATGTCAAGATCTATGGTAAGATCTACTATACTATATACAAAAATAGAAATATGCAGATACCAATATACCGATAAGACAAAAACCCTTTTATTTTTATTTTTTTCAATAGACATGGTATATATCCATCATGATGAAAGCTCATTGTCTGTTAAAATTGAATACTTAAATCATCCATAAAAACCCATAAAAAAAAGAAGGAAACCTGAAACATCAACTCATTCAAATAATACTCGATTGTCTAACAAAATAATCCCATAAAAAATCGGTATACATCCACTTAAAAACCCCTTTCTCCAAAAACAAAACTCATATACGACACTCAATCCATCCCAACAATTCAAATTTAAAACTTTTTCCATCGTCAACCCATCACATACACATTTATACATACATACATACATACACATATATCCATATAAGCGAAAATAAGAAAAGAAAAAGAAAAAAAAAACACAGGAAGCAAGTTAGAGGTCGATCATCATTATCATCATCATCATCATCATCGGTGAGAAGGCCGCCTTTAAACATCAGTCAGTTTTCAGACTCGGTCATCTGTGTATATACTCTCTCGATAGCCTTCCCCCCCTTCCCACATCTCTTTCTTACTCTCTTGGCCACTTTAATAGCCTTGGCAGTGAACTTTCTCTCGGCCGATTTCTTCTCGGGCCGCTGAAAAGAGAGAAAGAGAGAGAGAGAAGGAGAAGAGTTTATACACATACATACATACATACACTCAGATGAAAAATAAGAAAAAAAGAGAAGGAGTGTATGTATGTATGTATGTATAAGTATAGAAGTGGTAGCAAGAGCGTCCAAACTCTCTCGTCTGTATAGCTATATACCTATATACACTGGTCAGTAGATATAATATACTTTGCTGTCTTTTTAAAACTGCTGCTGTTGAGTTCTCGCGGAACGAGGCCATCGGCACGCGCTCCTGACTCCGTTAATTGCCTGCCGTATACCATGGCACATTCCGTATCTCTTTTATCTTATACTCTTGGCATGTGTGTAAAGAGCGTGGGCGCGGTCAAACTACCTTTATAAACTTGCCATGTCGCTATTTTGATCTATATTAGAGATATACTTATGTGTATGTATTTACATGACGAGATGATGTTATGGGTATACCTATAGATTGATTATTTTTATTTTACTATAGTGTAATGGACTTATGAGATTTTTGCAAATGATGATGATTGGTAGATACCTACCTATATAGTTGGTGGATAAAACGATCTTTAGCCTGATTTTTGTGGAGAGGGAAATTTTTTATTTTTTGGAAGGGGGAAGAGGTCAATTTTTTGATCTGGTTATGTTCAAGAATGAAATGTGGGTCGTTGTTGTATATAAGTGAGTATATATAGTAGGGATCGATTGTTAGTAAGGATGAATGAAATTAATGAATGAATGTATGTAGGTATGTATGTGGGTTTGGATGAGGCGAGATAATTAAGGCGAAATTTATATATTCGTATGGTCTTGGTTTTATTTCTAAGTGCTCTTTGATTGACGGATAAAAAAGACTTTTTAATTTGATCTCTCTGTGTGTATGCTAAAATTGTTTTTTTTTTATTTTGCTACTGTTTAGTATAGTGAAACTACCATATATATAGACAGCAATTAGCGAGAGTTTAAAGCTCTTTATACCAATGATGAATTTGCTCTGAGCATGCAGATATAGGTATATACATAGATATGTATTCTTTATGGAATGTTATATTAACGCCATGTGTTTTTCATAGTGAAAACTTTGTAACTAATTTAATTTTAGAAAGTGGTCAAATTTAACAGTTTTAAATTCGTATTCTACATATTAGACTTTTGTGTCATGTGCATGCAATTAAACATTTATTTTTTGTTTTTTTTTATTGATTTTAATTTATGATTATATTGTTGAAAAAATTAATTAATTAATTAGAAATGTTATTAGAATTGAGTTTTCTGTAACGAATCTTATAATTTTTAATGGATTTTTAATTGAAAATTTTTAGATATAATAAATTTTAATTGAAAATCAATTTATTCAATTACGTTGATATATTTCAAAGACCACATAAAAGAATGCGTTTACATTTTACGAAAAAAAAGAAAAGAAAGAAATTAAAGGAGATTTTTTTCAAGAGATTCTCAAGCTTTCGAGTCTTGTGTGTACACTTTCACTTGTAAGAAAAGTAACCGAGCGTTTTAGGAATGCAAATATCTGAAAATGAGGTATTTTTCAAGTTACGTAAGTTAACACTCAAATATTTACTTGGAGTTTGAAAAAAAAAATTTTTGTTTTCTCATAACTTCTTAATTTATTTCAATAATACTAAAGATAATTTTAGTAATAAATTTAGTGATAAATTTATTATAAATTGTTAAAAAAAAAAAATTTTATTCATAAATAATATTTTTTTTATAAATATTAAACTATACACACAAATCCTTATGTAAAACACGGAAAGAACAGGTTGAAAAAAAATTTTTTTAACGGCGAATATAACAAGTGACCTAAATTTTGACGTGTATATATACAAGCGTCTGTTAAACCAATACGGAAAACCAGTTTCTTTTAAGGTGGCATTTTAAAACATTATACTCTCATATACATATATACGCACCACCAGCTTCACACAAGAAAGTACTTGTTTCATTAATTTTTTTTTAAGTCTTTATATATAATCGTTATTATAATATATTTCTTACCGATAATAACGATTCCGTTAACATCCTCTTAAGTGTATCCTTTTACAATATTTAAAATATCAAAAAAAAAAAAAAAAATTGATCAAAAACAATTTTGATAGCTAAACACGTCAGAAAAGTATAACATTCAAATATTAAAATATCTGATACAATATATCTAAAATACCAATCATCAAAGATTACAATAAATTCACATCTCAATCTTTTTCTTTTTTTCTTTTTTTTTTCATTCAACCAATTTTACTCAAAACGGTATATATTTACCTTTAAACATCGATATTACGCATCGACTAAAAAAGCTATTCCAATTCAAGATTTCTCTCACGAATTAAGAAATAAAACAGAAAGAAAAAAAGAAAAAACCAATCTTCATTGTATACTCCAAGAAAGAACACAACTCTTGTCTATATACATATATATAACCACCGCACTACTATATCATCATAGACGATTTAACGTTAAATCTCTTTTGAAACGCAAAGTCTTAAGAGAGAGAGAGAGAGAGAGCAATATAAAGCTTATATACAGGTATATATATATACCTCGGATTAAAGGCTTTTTCAATGTGTTACGAAATATCTTAATACCATAAACGTCATTTTCCGCAGTCATAATATACTTGCGTGAGAGAAAAAGAGATTCTATATATATAATATAGTTTTATAGATGAAATCTCACGCTTTTTAATAATCTATATATAAGATGACTTAATTATATTTTATCGAGTTTCAATTTTCCGCATTAACTCTAGTATAGTAATAAAAAAAAAAAAAAATCTCAAACAAAACAACAAACTATCTTTTTTATTTTTAAATCAATACAATCACAAACATATACAATCCAACTCTACATTAAAAAAAAAACTAACAGCATCAAAGAGGATATACCATGTTACCTATACACTTGCGTGTGTTATTCATCTTAAGCTTATAAATACGCTTGCTCGCATTATACACAACTATATATGTATATTCTCTCTCAGCATATCGCAAAAATAGGCGAGCTCGCGCTTTATACCGTTTCGCCGGTATATATAATATGGTGTAGATCCGGGTAAAAGCTCTCAGCATGGATATATATTAAATAGAGCGAGCCAGACGAGCTATGGACTTTTAACGTTATATACATGGCATAGCATAGCATAACGATATATATAAAGGCGTTGTAGATGCTTGAGGTGGAGATCTAACGGTTTTGGCGTTTGGTTGATTAAAATCGCGGTTGCTATGATGATGATAGTGAGTTTTGCTCTTGAGCTTGGTTTAAAGGAAAAAGAAGAATAAGAAGAAGGGGGAAATAGAGGATTGATGGCTTTTTGTGAATATAAGTTTTGATTTTTTTTTTTTTTTTGGTGTTGGTTGTGGTGGTTTAGGAATTTAAAGTTATAAATAGTTTTATTAAGTAGTGTAATTGTATCTAAAAGACTCTATGTACGTTTATTTAAATATGTATATGAAAGTTTTCTAGTTATTTTTTCTATATATAAATCTTTTCTCTTAAACGGCATATACTAAATCACAGAAATACATTTAGATAATATCAATTGCTTCTTTAATAAGGACAAAGTAGGTGTTTCTCTTGCATTTGATATTTTAATGGTGTCTATGTATACGAGTTATATCAAGATGAAAATCTTACACCTTTCACTTCATGTGTATTATGATTTATCATCTGTGATATATCACCTATACTTTTTTTCAACACCTTTTCCAACAATCTAATATTATCTACTGCTAAGATTATCATCTTCCAATAAAAATCAAACAATCTCATATAAAACAATAACCAAATCAAAGTATAAAATTAACTTACCGGTAACTCAATAAGAGCAACGTCAGGTGGACTCCGTTGAGCATCTCTCACTACAGCCGTAAGTGCAAGTATCGTTGACAGATTAGACAATGCCAAAGCGATTAGACTCGCAGCCAGATGTGCCGATGAAAAACTGGATGGTCTACGAGGACCAAGTGGTTCTCCGGTACTACTTGCTAATGTTGCTACCACTCCAAGAGCACCAGCTGATAATGCACCAACACCTGACCAGATTCCAGCTCCTGAACCACTGAGTGAGGCACCGTGGACCAATGTTAGGATGCCGAATACTACTAGGACGATACCTGTGGATTAAGAGATAATTTTCGTTTTGATTAGTGATATGATGTGTTTTGTCTAGAGGTTTTTTTTTCAGATGTTTGTTGATCAAGATAATTTTGGTTTTATTTTTATAATTAAAGTTTAGACTATTATTACAATACTTTTTTTTTATATCTTGATTGGAGCTATATTTAAAGTGGCCTTTGTACGGAAGACTTTTTTTATATGCATTTTTTTTTTTTTTTTGGTTGTTGCTTAAATTTTGAAATTCTTAAGTAATTTATAGAGATATATACCTTGTTATGATAATGAGACGGAATCGTAGTAAGAATACTTAATTATACTGTAATTTTGGCAAACGTTTCTTAATTTTATAAAAGTGTTATTGCTAAAGTTTTGACAAAATTGATGGGTATGTATGTATAAAAAAAAAAAAAACGATTTTAATGTAATTGTAGGCTACTTTCAAAATTCCTTGGCAATTTTTTTCGTCGCGAAAATTTCGATGTTATTAGCAAATTGACAAGTCTTTTTCCTTGTTTCTTACGAAGGCAGTAATAATTCGATAATAAAAAGTAAAAAAGAAAATTATTAAAAAAAATTTTTTATAATAAAAAAACAACTAACGATACTCTGTCACAATATATTTATAAAAGAAAAACTTAATTTGCTTAGAAATGACAGATAATTATAAAAAAAATTTAAATGCAATAAAGGTGTGTCTCCGCATCAATTAACACTCATTTTACAACCAATGAATAATTAATAAACCAAAAATACTTTCATGTCCATCTTTAATAATAAAAAAAAATCCTCTTCATTATTGCAAAACAGACACACACGACGAACACGATATTCATCAAATCACTAAAAAATTTCAAAATTCCCCATATGACACCAACATTATACACATACATCAAAATCCTGACACCTTGAAAAAAAAAAATTAACATTAGCAACATCCAAACTTTTATTTTTTTTTTTTCTTCACAATAACCATCAACTGAGCTACATTAACGTCCTGAGAGATATCTTTAAGAACCGGACTATATATCTAGATAGGATCGCTAATAATATCGAGGAGTATATAAGGAGTTTGCGCGCCGCGGGGCTTCTTCAAGTGCACGGTGGTTGGTATCTATATATAGGTACAATATGCTATATTACATACTGCACCTGGTGGTCCCCGTATAGTGATGTAACGCCGATAAATCGAGACTAGTCGTATATGTAAGAAGTAAAATATAAGGATTTAGTGGCTTTGAATATTATATGTATAGGAACTTGAAAGGATCAGAGCCGCTTTCTTTATGAGCTTAAAAATAATGTTTTGGATTTTCCTTATTCTTTTTTTTTTTTTTTTTTAATGATCTATGTGTATGAGAGATAAAACGACAAATTTTTATGTTTATTTTTGCGTAGTTTAATTTTATGTCCAAGCGATGATGTTTCGTTTATAGTCGCTTTACATATCCAAAGGCTTTTTTTCGCGGTATAAAAAAAAAAAAGAAAAATTCCTGTTCTCTAAAGCGACTTTTATCTAAACATCCAAGAATAAAAAGATAATTTCAAACAATATAAAAATCCACAAAAAAAAGAAGAAAACAAAATTCTCAAAGATAATAATTGAGCTGCTAAAAGGTATAAACAGCGTTAAAATTAACATTTATCTCTTTGTCCATTTGTAACCAACACAGGCAACAGGTTGAACGACATTCTTTTGAGTAAAGGCGTGAAATTTGAGAATACAAAGGAGAGGGAGAGAAAAAAAAAATAAAGAATCCCGAGACAAAGTCAACACCTTTCAAAACAACATCTCGTTTTTCGTTTCAATGTCGTGAAATTGGACAATGGTAGGACAAGTGTTGAGGAGAGATTATTGTTTTCTGTTGTATTATATATATGCAGGAAGAGGAAATGTTGGGATGTAATGGTAATTATAAGGGATGGAACTCTGTGTATATGTAAGAGTATATGGTTATTGTGTGTACTTGAATTACGTGCTATGTATTATATGTCCAAGTTGTGTAGGAAGTTGGACGATTTTTTTTTTTTTTTGTATTAAGTAGTTTTTGAACGTAGTCTTGTTGATTCAAAGTAGTGAGAAATGAGAGAGTTTGAATTTTTAGAGGTTTTGCGTATCAACGGAAGCCGTTATAATCTCGCTGACAATTTCGGGGTCTGTGGTTAGCAATTTAGAAAATAACGTTTAGTACTACGCGAGAGTGATTTTAAGAAAAAGTAAAACTTAACTTTCGTTTTACGCTCCTTTTTTTTCTATCTTAAAAATTTATACATAAAAAAAATATACTGGATGCTGGAAGGTCAAAGTATATAATTTACGATTTAGCAAATATGAAGATAAAAATATTCTGTAAGAAAGATGTACATAAATTTTTTCGATTTCACACTCGTGAAATACCTTGCATTAATCAAAAAATACACGATTGGCTAATATTTTTTTTTTTTTAACAAATATACATCACTGTAAGTCACCAAGAGAACAAGAGAAGAACTATAGTCAGACTATCCTTTTTAACATATTTTTAGACCATATCAAAAGCTACATATCACACATGCCACATTCTTTTTTTCACTTCTCCTTTTCACACAACAATCCTTTTATATATATATATTCTTTTTTTTTCTTTCGTGGAATCAAAATTGATGGTCTCTTACATACATACAATTTAAAACCTACACACATTGGGCAAAGTAAACCATGAAAAAAAAGAGTAAGAGAGAACTAGTAAATCTAATAAAACAAGCATAATATATAAACGATCGACCTTGTAATCCTTCCTTTCACTTATACTATATAGTCCATCGTTTATATTATGAGATAATACGCCGCAATCATCCATATATTTACACCATACATATACATACATACGCTTATATGTGTATACCCTTCATTTACACATCGCTTAATTCAACAAACATAGTTTGATTTAGATGTAAAAATATATATTTATAAACGTCTGGGAAAGGATCTTACATCTCGTTCTCTTACTTATATACACAAATCATCATACATTCTCACTCACAACACACTATATAATCTCAATTACCATAATATTTCGTAAAATGAAAAAAAAAAAAAAGTTTACGTGTGAATCTGATAAACAAAACGAACTCAAAATTAAAATTAATTTAAATCCATAAGTTACCTCATCATTACAACATCAAAATCCCAAAAAACCATATATAAATTCAAACATCACGCGTAAGTACCAAAAAAACCAGGAAATCTTACCTAAAAGTAGCTGTCCACACGACGTAAACATAAGTATATTTGAATCGTCCTTGATCTCCTTAGTTTCTCTCTGTTGCTGTTGTAACTGCATCTGTTGATGTTGCTGATGTTGTGTCATATGAATCTGTTGTTGCTGTTGATGTTGATTAGATTGTTGACTATTATTATTACTATTATTATTATTGTGATGATGATGGTGATGATGATGTCTACGTGTTGGCGTTTCAATCAATTGATCCTTCGAATGTTTTGATTCTAAACAACTTTCTGGTTTTGATGAATCTTTAGATGACGAGTTACCACTTTCATCTGACATTTTTGATATTTTTGTCTCTTTCGAATCGTTACTGTTATTCGAGTCCTGACTACGGACTGTTGAGTCTGCTGTTAAATTTGAATTCTCCATTTTCTCCTTTTTTTTTTTGTTTTTTATCAGTTTATATTACACAAACACACACGCGCACTTCTTTTTTTGTTATTTTCAATTGCCACTCGCTAAATATTCTTAAAAACAATCACCTTAAAAAAATGCACTTTTCACAGCTTTGCTAAACCGTCTTTCTCTCTTTATTTCTCGAGCTAGTTTATAATCTTGAAACTTAATTAATTGGACTTTTGAGCTTCAAGCGCAAAACAGCGATTAGCCGTAACAAGCCGTAAACCTCGATTCCTTATTTTTCTTCTTCTTCTTCTTCCTTAGGTTGTCTCGACGAGGCTTTCAAATCACTGCTCTTGAGTTCTATTTCCTTCTCTTCTTCTTCTTCTTCCTTCAAGTTTGCACCGTTCGCTCTTAATTTCACGGTTTTTTGCTCACCTTTCTATATATATAAATATCTGGTATTAAAGAAATACAGGCGCCTGGTACCGTTTTTTTTCTTCTTCTTTCTCTCTCGCTCATTCACATCGGAATTTTCTGTACTCTGAGCTAGAGTAATTGCTCGTACACAGGCGTCCGTGATAATTAATCGATCGATGCCCGAGAAAAAAAAATAAGAAAGAGAGAAAATAGTGTTGAAATATTTTTTCGTCAGGCTCAATGAATTTGAAGATGATTTTACGGAGGTAAATATGAGAAACGAGTACTGGTGCGAGGTTGATATTGATGATGCTTCTTCGTGCTTCGTTATCTGAAATTGATAGTGAGGTGTAAGTAAGCTTGATGTTATTTGTTTTTTTTTTTTTTTTTATTACATACGCTTGGTGCTTGTAAACTGGATTTGAAAGGGATGCAAGGTGGTAGACTAGTTTTTGATGGATTGGTAAAGAAAATTAAATTTCTTATTCTTTTTTTTTACTGGTTTTAATAATGTAAGAGAGTGTGTGTATGATATGCTTGGTTTCATATCAGTATAATTAAAAAAAAATAAAACGGAACTCTCTTAATCGTTAAAACAACTGAGCAAATATTGTCGTAAACAAAATTAAAATTCCGGTAAAGGTCAAGGACTTGAGTTTTAAAAAAAAGTAATTTTTAATTTGCCAAAAAAAATGATACCGCTAATACTACAATTATTACCTAATTAAAAAATAAAAAAAAAAGATAAAGTCAACGTACTTAAATCACAAAGTCTTAATTAGTCATGAGATACAAGGATTTAGCAGGAAAGCAGTACTTTGGCACCAACCAACTACTATAGAACACAAATCGTAAAAGAATCACACACATAATATACGTACATACATACATACATACATACACACATGCGCAAAAAGTGGGCCGTATTACTTGACGTCGAGAGAGCGATAAATGTAGGATGGTATTTTAAAATGTAAGCGAACCACCTAGAAAGCACAATTTTATTTTTATTTTTATTTATTTTTTTTTTTTCAGCACAACACATATAAACGCGTTTTACAGTTATAAAAGGCCTATACGTATATAAAAGAAAGAGAGAGAGAGAGAGAGAGAAAGAATTCAACTGCGGCCTCGCCCCAAGAGTCTAGTATATTTGTAACGCAAGTAAACTATATATAATACCCGGCTAAATTAATGGGAGACCGATATATAATTCTTGCATTTGGGACTTGGCCGGTTTTTATATGTGGAATATATAGTATATAGCTAATAGTTTAGTTGGTTAAAGGTTTTATATTGGGTGTGAGATGAAAAGGTGTGGCGATTAATAGGATATGTATAGTGTTGGAGGGCAATATTTTATTTGTACGAGAAATTTAGAACTGTATTAACGAGAGTTTTTGGTGGTGTGAGGGCTGTTATGCTTAATGTGGCTGAAGATAATTTTGATAAAATGAGGTTGATTAAAATTGTTTGAAAGATTATGTTTGATTAAGACTATAATTTTAAACTAATTTTTTTAAATCAATTTGGAAAACATGTATTTACAAAATATTTTGAAAAATCTGAGCTTACAAAATTATTTCATGTATTCGCGAGAAAAACAGATGTGGAAATTTTAAACATTTATTAAGAATTCGCGAAGTGCACATCAGCTCTTGGTGTCCTGAAAAAAAAAATTTCAAATTGCCTCCCGGCCATACGAAATTACACAGCCAAACTATAATACGTGCACGCACTGAGAAAAAAAAGATGTGTACCTGCATATATAATTGCTGCTGTTGCTGATGCTACTCAGCCACACAGCTGCTCGACGAAAAAAAAAAGAAGAAAATAGGCAGCTGTGTTTTACTGATGTGGTACGTGAAAATCGTAAGAATTTATAAATTATTTTAGTGGAAATGAATTTTTTAAATTGTTTATGTTTCTTTTTTTTTATAATTTTTGTAGATTTAATCTAAAAAAAAAATAATAATCATTTTCTATTGGAATGTTTATTTAAATAGAGAATGTGAGATAAGAAATAATTGTAACATAGATAGAAAAGTATAGTACACGAATTTTAGAGATTTTCTAATACGGCAATATAAAACAGATTACAAATAAAATAAAAAAAAAATAATGTAAGTAGAATCTCGTGTACCACTTTAAAATCCGCGATAGCATTTCATAAAAACAGACATTCTAGGTCTCCATCTAATACATACATTTCAATTTCCTTAGTCGTTCTTATAAAAAAAAAATCAAATCAAGTTCATTAAACTAAATTTAAATTTCAACCATATTCTACCTATTCTCGTCAAATAAAAAAAAAAAAAGAAACATGTTTTACAATCGATCAAACCGGTAAACTAACGCACTTAACCATCCAAGCAATTACAAAAAAAAAAAAAATTGCGTGAAGTACATTACTCTGAGTACACACGCATATATAGGCATATATAGAGGCATAAAAAAGCCGGTCACACATAACTTCCTATTTCCTTGACCGATCCGGTTCAACTTGTTCATCCGCGTAACTCAATAAACAAACAACCACATGCGCAACATCCCCAATATCCATAATATCAAATTCAAATCCTTACATTTTTTGTTTCTTCTCCAATTTTCTTCTTCCTTTTTAAATTCTTATTAAGTCTCCAATAGTATAACTTCTTTCACTACACCTCAACAATAAACAATAACAACAACAATAATAAAACAACAATAACAAAAAAAAATTTAAAAACGATGTAAACAGCAATAACAACAATCAATATAACAGTCAATCACTAAAATATCCTGTAGTTCGTTTATTATATTAAGGTAATAATCGCGAGCACAGTGGCATCGCGTACGATACAGCGCTCATCTCACGGCCGGCTACTTTTTTTTTTATTTATTTATTTTAATCGATATTATATGCACTTGTTGCCTCCACAGAGAGAAAGAGAGAGAGCTAAAAAAAAATACAATATCGTTCATATACAAGTGTGTATGAATATATGAAAATAAGCAGTGCGCTCGAGTGCGCGTCTGGTCAGTGACTGACTTAACTCGCGGTGTTTCTCTCTCTCAAAACCTCTCTCCTCGGCGACTCTCTTCTGTGCGCAGGTTGAGAGAGAGAGAGAGAGAGAGAGAGAGAGAGAGAGAGAGAGAGAGAGAGAGAGAGAGAGAGAGAGAGAGAGAGAGCGCGCGCGGGCGCAAGATCTCCCCCCGGCCCTCGCCCTCTCTCTTTATATATATAATACAGAGAGTTAGAGCCGCTCTATACTCGCTCCTTTCTACGAATCAGAGTTCCTTTCCTCCTTTCTCGACTTTTCTCTCGCGCGCAGCTATATACATATATACTTAAAACACTCGCGGGTTGTATGGTATATCAACAAGCTGCGCTTGCGCAGCGGCGTTTATAGTATACCGATCTAAGGATAGGTATATACAACCGGCGACAAGTGTCGTCTATTGTCGTCCATCTTTGGAATACGTATGTACTAAAGAATATAATTATACTGTGTGTGTATAGTCGTAAGAGTGAGAGAAAGAGAGAGAGAAAGGGGTAAAAGAAAAACTATGTTGCGAATAGATGAGAAAGAGCGCAAACGTATACTATAGTATATAGTAGTATTAGACTGCTATATGGAATCGGTATGTATGCGGGAAAGTTGCGCGCGTGCGCGCTTTGAGAGTCTATGTAGTAGGTATAAATATATATAGCCGCGTTGCAGAGAGCTGTATTATAAAAGCGGCTGATCGGTGGTAAAGGGGTAAAAGAACGAGAAGAGGAAGGGGAGTTGGTCTTTTTGCATTCCTTGCGCTTTTTGTGGTTTATGTATACATAGGCGATGCTTGGTTGGTTGGTTGGTTGTTTGTGTGTGCGTATAGATATATACGTACGTGGTTTGTTGCTCTGATATGTTATAGCTGAGTCTTGATATTATGTATTTTGAATAGATAATTTGTTTTTTTTTTGTTTTCAATTATTTTATATTTTTTCTTCATTTTAGGTTGTTTTGATTATTGGGTTGTATAGAAGAGTCAATCTTTTAACATTTTTTTTTTTATGCATGTGCTCTTTTTTATTTACTTATAATTAACGTTTTTTTTTTTAGTTTATCAATAAACATTTATTAATAAAAGTTTGTTGTTGATTGTATCAAATTGATTATAATTATAGCTTGACATAATTAAATGAAAAAAAAAACAATATGTATACATATTGAGGATACATAATATGTAAGTCTATATAGAATATACGATATGATATGATATGATTGCAAGTGTGTGAAAGCTTACCTATATTAAACAGCAAAAGTAATCATATAACACGTACACAAATAAATAGAGCTTGTCCGGCTCGTGTGCAAGTGTATATTGGTTCTGTTACTACTTAAAACTCATCTGTCGTAATTATATTAAAACGCCGTCGTCTGTTACTACTGAAACGAAAAATGGTCAGACGCGTTCGCCGTCTGTTACTACTGAAAACTTCCTTAAAAAAAAACACTAAACTCATTATCAACATTATCATTATAAGTTATAACAATATTTTTTTCATTCTCACTATATTAACTAAACCAGATTAGAAGTAACCAATAAACATAAATATATGCAAATGCGGCAATGTGAAATCGATATATCTCTTTATTTAATACAACAAATTTTCCCTTCCGCGTAGTATGTGTGTGTGTGTGTGTTCGAACGTATAATTTAGCAATCAGAGTCTACTCGACTTAGAAATTATACCGGATCTCTCCTCGTACGTACCAAAGTATGAAAAAGGAGAGAAAAAGAGACATTGGTATCATATAAGATATAATAAAACATTAGCATATTTAACAGTTAACTGATAAATCTGATTTTCTACGATAACTTTTTCATATTTTTTCAGCGTCGTCGTCGTAGACGTCCCTTTTTTCTTTGCATTTGTCGCATTTACATTAAGAAAATTACTTGTAAATGCATTGGTTTTACATTTGTTTGGTAAAAAAGATAATGATAATTTACAGTTAGTTAAGTGTGATGCTAAGTCATTGCACGGTATATTCATTTTAGATTTTAAGGAAGCTTTGATGTTTTCGACTCTTATGATTTGCAGATATTTTTAATGTGTTTATATTATGAATTGTTAGTTAAATTATTTGTTGGATTTAATAATGAGCAAATGTGAAAATACCATTTATAAATCAAAATTAAATAAATCATTTTTATTACAATATCATAAAATATTTATAGTTGAATTTTTAAAATACAAAGATAAAACTTGTTTGTATATATTAAAACACTTAAATATTATAGTTGCATAATCATAAAAGCATAAAAATTCTTTTCATTTGGTAAAACTTTTTCTTTTTAAAAAATAAAAGCACTTAATCTCTAATCATATAAACGCTATGCTATAAGAATAGCTTAGGTTTATATATTTAAAGTATAAGACAACATCAGTTAAGTGACGACAACATCAACATTATACACTCGAGCCATTTAAACATTTTTTTTTTCATTTTATTTATTTCACTCTTCCATTATGCAATGCACTTGGCTGAGATAATGTTAATTACTTGCCCAAACGTGCACAGGTGATTTAATCATGTCCGCAACTGGCAAAATAAACTTTGTGTGATTACTTATAACTTTATTTTATTTTTTTTTTAATAGATCGAGAATCTATTTTCCGGATAAAAAGTATGTATAATTTTAGCTCCCTGTGTATTTGTAACATCTATTGATGTAATACTGTATTAAATAACTTGTTTATAGATTCGTTTAAAGTTATTACTTGTATCTATATTAATGAAATGTTATTGACTGATTCAATAAAATATCTAAAGATATGATATTACAGTGGATGCTGGAATATTTAGATCTTTAGATGTTTAAATATAAAATTTAAATAACTTTAAGTATGCTAGAATATATTTTATTTTTTTTATATATCTAATTAAATTTATTTTTATGTGAATTTAAAAGATTACTTTTTACATAACTACAGTAATTGAATATTAATCTTAACAAATAAAATAATAATTGGAATAACAATATCAACGTAAATTTATACAGGAATATGCGAGTACTCAAATTTTCGAATTTTTTTGACCGAGTCCGAGTCGAGTACTCGATTTTTTCGAGAAGCTTGAACAGTCGAGTAGCTCTAAAAGCCGAGTATTTCTAAGAACTTGGCTCCACTCGGATCTTCCGAGCAATTTCAAAAAGTTTCAAATTAAAACATAATAGATACAAGGTAGTAATGCAAGTTATATATAATTCTATTTTATGCGCTATAAGTATTTAAAGAATAGGTTCAATATTTAGTAAATGAAAGAAAATAAATAAGGATTTAATAAGGAGAAGAACAAATAGAGTTATTCATTTGTTTAAGGGATATGTATGATAAATTAAGTAAATATATTAATAATGTCAATAAATTTTATTTTATTTATCAAGGTAGCTAAGTAGCTTTAACATCAAAACTACGAGTTAAAATTTAATAAAAAATATTGACTGATTTATAGTTTTTTTTTTGTAAGTGGTTGCAAGCCTCTAATTAAGAAGCTAATATTATAATTTGACAAATCATTAAAAATCTCATCTAAGCTAGCTAACTATAGTCAACTAGCTCAGATAAAGTCAAATTAACCTAAGAACTAATACTATTATCGTACTAATTCATCGGTATTCCTCCCAACTCATTGAATCAGTTTGCTGCTAAGGTAACGTTTTCAGTTACATTCAGATTATCTTGGGAGCCCGAAGATGCTTCAGCCAATAACTTGGTCAGTTGATCTAAGTCATAGTCTATATCTATGACCGGAGTAACTGTATAATTATTATTAGTATTTAATAATCTCATTAGTTCGGCGTAATCATCAGGGAATGGGGCAACGGTTGTTAATGATGCATCTTCTTCATTTAGTGGATCTTGGCTACTGCTATTATCTACCTATTAACAAAAAATAATTTGCTGTTGATGCCGGATCATATTTACGTATATTGTAAAACCAACAAATATATTAATTTTAATATCGTGGATGTAAAGTTAAGTTTTTGGCTTAGTGGTGATTATCAGTTCAAAAGATGGTTATAAAAATGTGATAACTATGTTTGACGCCACGAAAACAAAAAGTTGTACACTCGTGATGTAAATATCTTTTTTTTTTAACATATTTTACGTAAATGAAACTATAAATTCAATAAAAATGTTAGGTGGTAATGGATTATACGCGGGTGTTATTTATAAATCAATGTAAGTAAAGTTTAAAATAATTCATGCATTTTTAGTCTGATAGCAAGAAGTATGAAAAATTGAACGGTTGACACTCTTATGACACAAAGTTTTTTTTTTTTAAAGAGTGTCTAAAGAAAAAAGCTTATAATAAAAAAAAAACATTCTAAAAATCAATTGCTGTTCGTTAAAATAAAAAACAATTACTTTTAAAATTTAATAAAAATAAAAAAAAAATGTATATAAAACTTTAAAAAAATAAATAATAAATATGTGATAATTCAACTTTACGTGTGTGTTACACTATTTTTCAAAACTGTATTTTATGCTTAATTCGATCATAATTATGTTAAAATTTGTACTGATTTAATAATGATATTTAAAAAAAATGTAGAAAACACAATTTTAATAACTTTTTACCTCAGCATTTGATGTTACAGGGTCTACAACTGGTTGGGCCTGTAGATCAACAATTAAATCAAATAATTAATGTTCATTCAACGATTTTCCATATGTTTAACATTTAAAAAGGAAAACAGAAAATTTTCTTTAAAATGATTTTAAAATTGTCAAAATTTATACTAATTTTATAATGATATTTAAAAAATATAGAAAATAGAATTTTAATAAATTTTTACCTCAACATTTGATGTTACAGGGTCTTCAATTGGTTGGGCCTGTAGATCAACAATTAAATCAAATAATTAATTAATGTTCATTCAACGATTTTCCATATGTTTAAAATTTAAAAAGAAAAACAGAAAATCTTATTAAATAGGGTTTTAAAATTACTGTTTTATACATACCAAAATTGCGGCTATGCCCAGAATAACGAAGAAGAGAATTTTAGCGTACATGTTGAAATGTCGTTGAAAAATTTTCAAATTGAACTATACTCAAATCATCAGCTCATTCCAGCATTTATACAGAAAATTCGACACATTTTATTTACATTCATCGTTACTTACGTACAGAAAATTTGTAACATAAGTTAATATTGAAACTGCGACATCTTTGTCTTTTATACGTCATTTCCCTTCGTTGTTTTTAAAAAATGTAAATGAGTACACTTATTTTAAAAACGTCTTATATAATAAATTAAAATTGTTTGTGAATGTTTGTACATGTGCGGGACCCTGAGTCGAAACTTGAAGGCTTAGACGATAATTTTTTTACTTACGTCAATAAATTGTACATAGACGTCAAGCATCAAATTTAACAATAGAAGAGTAAACATTTGATTGTAATATTTCTTATTGTCTCTTCGTCTATGTAGTATTTTTAAACATTTTATCACTATGTAATGGAATTGTTTTTGTGGTTGAATCGAAAGATGGCTTCAGTCTATATTTAAGAAGCCTGCACCTTTTCGTTGATGGATTTAGGGATTTTTAAAATTCGGTATAGTGGTTAAGAAATGTGCAAATCCATGAAAGAGTATTAATATCTTGAAACGCATTAAAAGCTGTTTTTTGTCAGTAAAGTTGCAGCAGCACAAGATTTTGTTTAATTCTTTAAGTAACATACAATTGATTAAAAAAAAAGGAGCAAAGTTGAAAACAGCACAAAAATTTATGTCCAGCTGTCGAAAAAGTATGAACCACTCTAGCCAAATATTTTTAAGCGACATAAATAATTTATTGTCTTGTTATTCAAAAAGAAAAATTTTATTGTTCAACCTCACTTTATTGACGAAATGTTTAGGTTTAAATATTAACTATCATTTCATTATTGGCTTCTTCCTAGTTGTGACGCACATTTACTTTTTTTAACAGCGCGTGTAAGAAACTTAAGCCACGAAACGTTCGTCAAATTTTTTTTATCGTCAATATTTAATTTAAAGTGCCACACGTGTAAGTAAAACTTGTTTTTTTAAGACTGATAAAAGCTGCAAAGCATTTAACAAGTAGCTTCGATATTATTCGATATTTTAATTCAACTATCTACGGTAAATGAAGGCAAATTAAGAAAGGATTTGCTTAGTTGAAAAAATTGTTTATAAAAATACGTTTATATGTATTTCTAGTACAAATAATATTGAAGCTACTTGTTAAATGTTTTTCAGCCTTTATCAGTCTTAAAAAAACAAGTTTTACTTTTTGACCTTAGAACTTGAGATGCTTTTATCGTATGCATAAAGGACCCAGTACACCAAGTTTCATCAATATCCACGATCCGAATACTTGACTGTCTTCTTGTGAGTACATGTATAAAACCGCTGCAAAGCTGCTGCGCGATTTCTCGAGTACCCGTAGATCCGAGTTTTTCGAGCTACTCGACTCGACAAGTACTCGAATTTTTCGATTAACTCGATAAGCCGAATAACTCGAAAATACAAGTATTTAGCTTGGATCGGCTTGACTTTTCGAGTCGAGTTTTTTTTACCGATTAGCTTGAAATTTCGAGTACTAGCACACTTCCATTAAGCTATTTAGTATAGCTATATTAAAAAAAAAAAAATATTTTCCATTTCTCTATTTGAAACCCATCAATTTTCCTAGTCACAATGACTGCTATTGTCAACCATCCATAGACCGAGAAAATGAATGGATGTAATAGATAATCTTAAGTTGAGAGAAAGAGAGAAGAAGTCAAGCGAGAAAGTTGACGCGCGCGCAATTTGTCTGCATTTCCGGCAAATCATTACCTATATACTTTGTTCACCAATATTGCAACTTTCTTTCTAAAACAACAGAATAATCATTTTGTAATAAATATAAAATTTAAAATACTTACAATAATAATAATAATAATATAAATTTTAAAAGGTCAATTAAAATAATGAATAAAACTATAAACAGAGAAATTATAATGATTATACACATTGCAAAGAAGATAAAAAAAAACATTTTTGATAGATACATATACATACATGTATACATGTATGTGTGTGCATAAAATAAATTTAAATTTATATTTATTCTACATTTATATTAATACGATTGTAAAAAAAAAGTACCTACATAATTATAAAATTTATCTAAATCAGTATTCTTAATGACATACTAAGTTGTCAGTCAAGAATTCTAGTAAATATATATTTTATCAGACGAAATATTTCTTAGATCGTTATTTTCCATCTTAGATAGAGATTGTTTGCCGATAAAATAATGTGGAAGCTTGGAAAAATTTCTATAGTGTATGCAAAGTTGCATTCCTAAGAACCTTACGACGTCATTATGTTTTTCTCCCTCCTCTTCTTTCTTTTTCATTTACCACCTCATTCATTATAAATCGCATATTGTTCTTTTCTCTATCATTGTTGTTTTAGCTGTATAGAATTTCAAAGTACTTTTTTTTTCTTATTTATTTTTTCTTTCTTTTTTGTGGCTAACTCGATAATTCTCAAAGGATCAATAATTTTTACACCCTGACTCTTCCGGTTTAAATTTTTAAAATTATTTTTTACTTACTCATCTCATTATCCCATTAAAAAATAGATCATTTTTATCTTTGAAAAGAATTAAATAAAAAATCAACTACAAATATTAATTAACCAAAAAGATATCAAACAATTCACAGACGACCAGTAAACTCCTAAACAAACACACATACGTACACACATACATACATATCGTCACGGTAATTAACCATAAAAATATAAGAATGCAAGTCCCAATGAATTCCCGCGTAATCAGAAAACTCTGCCCTTCTTTTCCCCCTTTTTCCCTTTATCCAAACACACTCTTATACTACCGGATTCTTCCTCGTTCTTCCTTGTACCCTCACTATAGTTAATTTACTTCTAACATACACTTCCCGTTCCCTTCAAGCTATACTTTTATCACGCAACAAAAATAATCTATGTATACCTATATGTATACCTCGTCACGCGCATACCCATCCGTTTTTCTTAATGTTTTTTCGAACCTCTTAACTATATAATAATATAAACCGACCACTTTAAGCGATTTTACACTGTTACAGCACTTTGTTACTGTTAATTTTTTTTTTCTGATTTTGATAATCATGAAAGTTTTTTGATGAGTATATAATAGGGTCGAGGTTGATTGCACACGTATATGCATATACACATATATGTATAATCGAGTTATTATAAGGAAAAATTTGGTGGCGGTAGTTACAAGAGTATAAGTGTGTACTTCCACCTGACTTTAAGGATAAATGCTATATATACCTATATACACACACAGTCCATACACGCGTACCTGAGCATAACGGGTGTGTGTATGCTGTAGCTCGGTTAATTTTGCATGCGCGATCGTGCGTATAGATGTGTGTATATGCGTGTATGTGTGTATGAGGAAATTACGGGTTGAATGAACCCGATGAAAACTTTTGCTTGAAAATCAGGATGTGAGGAAAAAGGAGGGGAAGGGGGGGGGGGAGAGTAAGCGAGAAAATTAAATAGCAGGACGATTATTAATCCGTATGGAGCGAATATTGATTATATACATATAATATGTGCCTTGAATCTGGCATTTAAAATGTAAAACTACGTAGATATCTCGGCTGCTAGGATATGGTTATTTGTACGTGATATAATTGAGGTGCGTACATACATTGATCTTTTGGTGTGTATGGCTATGGTAAATTATCGATCAATTTTCCCATGATCAGTGAGTTGATGATTTTTTTTTTTTTTTTTTTTTTTTTTTTTTTTTTTTTTTTTTTTTTTTTTTTTTTTTTTTTTTTTTTTTTTTTTTTTTTTTTTTTTTTATTTTTTTTCTTACTTGTATGAGAATTATACTGACGAATAAAAAAAATGTTTATGAGGAAAAAAATTAATTATTATTAGGTTTTCATTATTACACGTTATCATAAGTCTAGGATATACCATGTAATCGATGATAATATAATATAAAATTCTATGTTATTATTACTATTATTTAAGCGATTATTTTCCAACTCAAACATAATTTACGTCAATCCTATTAAAATAATTCCTATTATAAAACTCAATTAACCACACCCAATATAAAAAAATTCAAATTTTCAAATTTTCTTTAAATTTTCTTAAAATTTCTCGTCACACTTTTTTTTTTACCACCACCCAAGTTCACAACCATAAACCATCACCCACGCATAAGATCATACTTCACAGCAGATTCAAAAAATCTGTAAAAACAAATAAACATTATCTCCATAAAATAAATCTTCTCTTAGCTTTTCTTTTTCTCAAAACAACACATATCTCCAACTCTACAAAATCCCATGACACAAAATCCGCTACAAGTTCCAAGTGTCGTGATACTCTCCAGACTCTTACATTTAGAAAATTCAAAAAAAAAAAAGATGATACAAACCCAGAGAGAGAGAGAAATAAAATAAAAGTCTCGCGATATCTCGTTTCAACTTATATTATCATAGAGTGTCTTAAGCTTACATACACCGCTACAACACAAGACTAAACGCGATTTCGCGCGATGTATATATATATATATA
>JAPYZE010002064.1:0-18550 GCA_030522805.1 Leptomastidea abnormis
ATATATATATATATATATATATATATATATATATATACCATTGTTTATTAATAGCTGCGTGTGCTTTTTCAACGAAGCTCGATTTTCACCGAGAACGAGAAGAGAAAAGGGAGGGGAGGGGTGGGAGAGAGAGAAAGGCAATATTAGCGCAAATCCGATGGGGGCCGGGCTTTAAAGAGTATTAGCCGAGTAATGGAAAACGCATTAAGTATAGCAGCACTCGATAAAACAAGCCCGAGCCTCCTCGGAATCCCATGCACATAGCCGAGCAGCCCCGCAATAGGGAGCAGGGGAGAGAAAGGGCGAGGGAGATGTTGCTTATTACCCTGGAAATTTTGCGTAAATACTTTTTCATCGACGTGGAGTATAAGAGAATGAGGGGGCGTGTAAGGCTAGTGGTAATCCACCGCAGTAGCAGTAGCAGCAGCAGCAGCTACAGTCCGGCTTAAATCGTTCGTCGGGGCAAGTTACGGAACGAGAGGGCCGCGAGTTGGGTGTGCCATTAAAGAAATCAAGTGAAAAGCGTGAGGGAAGAGGAGGAGGCTTGGTGGAGCGGATATAGCTTCGTCGGAGTGGCGCTAATCTCTTCACACTCGGAGTTGAAATGAGAATGGGCGTGCGCACGTGTGTGTGTGTGTGTGTGTGTGTGTGTGTGTGTGTGTGTGTGTGTGTGTGTGTGTGTGTGTGTGTGTGTGTGTGGGCACGAAGAGAGGGAGAGGGAGAGAGCAGAGAGAGAGGAGAGCAGCAGGGAGGCGGAGGAGAACGAACAATGTGGTATATACATAGCATCGGGAAGAGAGAAAGAGGCCGTATATATAGCCTGCTCATTGCTAGCTTTCCCTCTCTCTCTCTCTCTCTCTCTCTCTCTCTCTCTCTCTCTCTCTCTCTCTCTCTCTCTCTCTGCTCTCTGATGATGGGAGTTTCGATAACCCTACTATACTGCAAGCCTCCGAAAAGATTCATGCCTGCCCTGGCCAGTAGAGTTTCAATGGGCCCGGGGATATTAATTCACCGATGCTGAATGGCTTTTCACGTATTATGTAGCTATATGTATTTGGGTGTTGAAAGTAGCTCCGGACTACTTGTTGTTCGTCAGCTTGTGCTGTTGCCTGCATGAAAAGCATTTTTTAGTTAGACGAGATTAGAAAAAGAAAGAATGTGTTTTTTTTTTTTTTTTATTCTGGTATTAATTGATGAATAGCGCATTATCGATGACCCTTGGAATTTCGGGAGTTAAGGATCAAGGTATCTAGTCCTTTACTATACAACATCCTCGACGCTCGAGCGCATAACGTCATCAGAGTGAAATTAGACTTGGAAGAGAAGCTACAGTAGCAGCAGCAGCAGCAGCAGCAGCAGTAAACCGAGGATCACACAAGCCAAGTTAGTCGAGACAATCCTGACGACCGAGCGAGCAGTGTGGAGCTGCTCTGTGCGGCTGCGGCACTGCAGCGCGACCGGCGGTATGGGCAAAGGGAGTAGGCGTCGAGCCGAGGAAGCCGCAAGCTTGATGCCACACAGCCGCCACGCCAGCCGCGATAATAAAGTTAGAGGCACCCCGTGGCGTACCAACCGCCAACCTATACCTGTATATCGACCTACCTACCTACCTACGCAAGGCCACAGTCTCTTGAGCTTCCTCCTGCCATATATAGTCGAAACTCGGGGGGTGCAAGGGGATGATGCATAATGTTTGCCTCATCCTACAGAATACAAGGATTTGAGAGACCAAGCGAGAGAATTTGTGTGAGCGGCGTTTATGAAAAACAATTCGTTATATCGAAGCATCATTCGACGTTATTCGACGTCATTCTGAAAAAAGGTGAAGTTTTTAGATTTTTCACCAGAATACCAGTAGATTTTAATATTTTTTTATTTATCGCAATTTAACAGCTTACAAATACTTTATTCAATGCCAATTTCACATTGAAGCCAAAACCAAGATATAAAGTATTTCTCATTGGCGAAAGCTGTAAATCGCTTTAAGGGCTTGGACGTAAACTTGAAGCTTGTCTCTCTGGCGAAACGGTAACGCGACAAGAGACAAGAAGCGAGTATACGCGTGAGAAGCGCAACAAGATGCAAAATCAATTTCCGCGAGAGCCCTGAAATCCCTTGACTATATTGCTGCTCTTCTCCTGCTGCTGCCGCTGTCTTCCTTCTCCCGTCCTTCCTCTCGGGTAATGAGATTTTGATATTACTGTCACGTTAGATTCCAGCTCTCGGTACTGCTGCGCTGCTCTTGCCGCTCCAGTCTGACCCTCTACTGTATATTCACCCCTCTTAAATTCCAGCACGAAAAATCAAAGTTCGACTTTCTCAAAACAACAAAAGTATATCGATTTGCATGCAGGCTGACAGGCCGCAGCCTGTGCCAGCTGGGTGTTAACAATATTATTCTGGCCACAAACCTGCATGCTTTGAGAAAGAGAAAGGTCATACCCGAGCTTGCTTGATCTTACCCGGCAAAGGGTTTGTACACGTCTTTGAGAAAGCAACGCGTTGCATTCGAAACTTTGAAGAGGGGCAGAGGAGGGGGGGGGGGGAGGTAGGGAGGGGAACCTCCGAGGAGTAGCGATTACTTGACTTTACTCGACTTCGTCTTTTCTTCGATGCTGGCAGGGCTGCTGATGTCACTGACTCCTCTTTGCTTCGTCTCTGCAGGAAACACGTGGCTTTGGAGAAGCTCGTGAAAGGCAAGCGACGTCCAAAGGCGCGTCACGAGGGAAACTTTGAAAAGCTAAAAAAGCACCCGAGCCCTTTTTACATCCCTTGCTGAATATGTATACATATCGAGTACACGCCTTTGGAATTCAAGTTTCGTGCAGAGCTCGAGCTTTTTTAAAGTGCCAGTCTGCTTGCGCGCGCGCGTGCGGCGTACTCCTACGGCGAATTGAGTAAGCAGAGCCCGCAAGTTTTACTGGCGTGAGCGTGGGCTGGCGCTTTTCATTTAATTTTCTCGACCAGCGCGGACGAAGGACGCTTTTAATTACTTTAAATATTTCAGCGGCGTCCGGGATTAATGAACACACGGCTTTTAGCGATAAATTAATTAAAAGTCAGTAATAGCTGCGGCATTAAATAGAGCAGGTAATACCGATAGATTTGTTTTAAATAATTAATTAAGACCAATTTTCTGATAGAATACAAAGAGAAAGGCGGTATTAATGAATTAATGCAGCAGCAGCAGCAGTGTGTGACTTGAAATTTCAATATTAAAACGCGTAATTCAATCATTTTACGTGTTAATTAATTACACGAGTATTTTGGACTTGTAATCCTAAACTTTCGACGGCACTTGAATAACGTAACGCTCAAGGTTTTTCGAAAAAATTTTAATTAAAAGCAATTTTCTTGAGGAAAGTGATCCGCTGAACGGGTGTCTATTTACGGCGTATCACAAATTTCGCAGGAAGCAGGGTAAACAGATTTTGTTGGCCGGAGCCGTCTAAAAAAAAGAAAGAGCCGGAAAATTTAGGACGCTCCTCCTGTCCCGGCGACGCGAGATCCTTTCTCGCTCGGATAAATTTCTATTAAAACACATTGTGCTCGCTTAACCGGTAAATAATTTGACTTTCATGAAATTTTTTCAACTAGCCATTTTAAATGTGTTTTGGTTTAATTAGGAATAAGCTTAATATCGTTATAAACTTTAAACATGAATGATGTATATATATATATTATATAATTTGCAATTTTGTATGTTTTAGAGGATAAATGATTGTAATCAAAGATATTAATAGACATTATGATAGTGAATCAGAATAGCATTTATGGCTTAGATAGGACTGTTTCAGCCGATATAATATATTGGTATATTTTATTGAAAGCATCGAGATTATCACAGGTCGATTTTGCAATAGGTCGATTAATTTGTGCATCTGTAACGCTTAGATCTCCATTAGTAGAGTGGCAGGGAAAAACGAATTTATATTGTGCTTTGACCGCAACGATAAATTTTAGCACTACACAATTACTTAACAGTAGCTAGGACTATCTATCTTCCGTTTCTTAATCAATTCCCTTGGCTCGATTGTGTAAATAACGTTAATCGCAATGTAAATATATTCGTACTATGTATTGATAAACAATTTTAGTTTTTTCTTTAATGTACGGAAACGATTATTACAAACAAATTAAAAGAAATTCGCAAATGTATGTTTTAACAACATCATTAAACTATTTTGAAATAAAAACAAAATCCTTTTGAAATTCGTATAATTTTTAACCGATACAGATATACATAAAGACCGAGAACCAAATTATTTTTAATTATTCAAAACCATCCAATCCCACGCTTTTTGCGAAAACAGGAGATAAAAAACAAAAAAAAAAAATAACGAAAAAATTTTAATTTTCCCTATAAAAAAAAAAAATCGTTATACCAGGTGCTCATCAGAAAATTCCGAATCACCGCTTTTTTTGCAACTACGCTTCGCTATTAAAATTTTAATCCGAGCGCCAACAGGAAAGCACTCACACTATGTATAGGTACACCACACCGAAGAAGGATCCTCGAGAGCTGCGAGGAACTTGATAAACGTGATCAGCATACTATATCCCAGCACTCTCTCACTTTCAACAAATTCCAGAGGACTTATGGCGCGGAAAAAAGGGAGCTAGACACTATACAGCCAAAGGGGTGTAAACAATTCCTCCTAGCTTGGGCCGTTATTCAGATTTAAATACGCCCGCAAGCAAAAGCTCGCTCGGGATAAGTAAGGCATTGCGGAGGAGAATGGGTGAAGTAGCTATAGAGCGGCCGTTGCTTTAATTACGCGAACGTAGAGCTAGCTCCAACGCGTCTCCACGCGCCTCCTTTTCCCTAATCCCCGCAACGTGGCCCCTTACATTCAACCGGACACACCAGCAGCAGTGAGAAAGAGAGCGAAAGGATATAATTCAGAGCCCAGAGAAAAGGAGAGGCTGGGACTTGAGGTGCGCAGCAGCAATGTAGCAGCAACCACCACACCGACGTCGGCTTTACCTGATTTAGCGTCTGGTTTTAATGAAGTAGTTAATTCGTAGCCGAAAAGCCGACTGTATATCCAAGCCCCGAATAAATGGTAGTCACTCGAAAGAGAGAGAGAGAGAGAGAGATTGGGAAAAAGAGAAAAGAGAGCCTGGCAATTTGACGATTGCCCACTTTTCGTGGCATACATACACCACTACTGCTGCTGCTGCTGCTGCTGCTGCTGGACTAGACGTCTATATACATCACAATAGCGATATGGCATATTGAAGCTGAGAATATTTCGGGAAAATTTTCAAGCGGGTCCGGGTCGGAGAAGAAGGAAGCGAGTGAGTGTGAGTATAGTAGAGTTGGGTAGAGTAGCTCGAGTGCTCTTTCTACATAGTCGGCGGTGGCCGCGTTTAATTAAATGATGTTTCAGGACGTTTCTCGGACGCTCTCTCTCTCTCTCTCTCATTCTCTCTCTTGACTGGCCGCAAAAGTTACAGTTGATTAAACGGACTCTCACTCTCTCTCTCTCTCTCTCTCTCTCTCTCTCTCTCTCTCTCTCTCTCTATCTCTCTCACGAGAAGTAGCAAGAGAGGGAGAAAGAGCTTTAACTGCTATTTCATTGGGATCATAATTAAATTGGACTTAACGTTGATTTAAATCATAAAGCTGTGGAGACAAAATTATTGAAAGGGAAACAAAAGAAATTGTCACTTAATTTCTTCTTTTTTCTTTCAATTTTTCAACGACAATGAATTATTGTATATACTATTTTGTATTTGCGTATCTTTTGAAATAGAGCAAACGAGCTTCTATTTGAGGAAAATTTGAATAATTGCAGAGTAATTCCGTAATTCTTTTACGACTGTACTTTGTAGGAAATCAAAATTTAACGTTGTAAGTTTGAATTTAACAAAGTGAAAATCATGATTCGTGTATAAGACAATGGGGGGGGGGGGCCAAGAGCTCAACGAGATATACTTAAAGATAGTAGAATTGAAATAATCACAGGCAATTAGATGGGGTTGTAAAAGGAAGGAGAAATGGATGAGCAATCGTGGGAGTAGAAGGAAAAGAAAGGAGGAGGAGAGTAGTAAATATAATTCGTTTTATTCGCTCCGGATAAGTCATTTCCACGGTGAGATTAAGAGCGACTCCGAGTTCCCTTTTCTACTCTGCCGAGGTGGTCTCGTCTCGGGATGTGTACTATTTTCAAGGTGGAAAGAGCAAAAGGAAAAGGCAGTTGCACAAGGGATGAGAGCGAGAGAAAGATAAGTAGGCGACTCGGCTAGTGTCTAAGCAGTCCAGTGTGCCGCTACGATCTCTCAAGCAACCAAGTCTTCTACGGTAAGTAGTAGTAGTAGTAGTAGTAGTCGCCGCCGCCGTATCTCTCTGCTTTTCTCCGCCCCTTTCTTATCCCTTGTCAGATAAAGTCAATTGATATCGTTTACGCGCGCGAGAGCGAGCGCTACTTCTACCTTAATTAAATTCAAACTTCTTCCTTAATACCACCCCACGCTCCCTCTCCTCTCTCTCCAGTAAGATTAGTGCTAAGGCACTTGACTTCTTTTAAGACCTTTCCTCCCAAATGATATTCCAGAAGAATCGTAATCTATCGATAATTAAAGGCCATCCCTTCTTCTTCTTCTTCTTCTTCTTCTTTTTTCAACGAATCGATGACCAAGGTAATTAAATGTTTTATGAAGTCTATACGGAGGAAAAAAATTTATCCTTACCCAAGAGTCCTTGAGCTCTCCATAAAACCTTGATTTTTTTTCTTTTGTTTTTTTGTTCCAGCCAACCCTCAAGCCTCTCCCCTTATTCTCCATAAAGAGAATGTTATCACAAGGCTCGAGAGCTGTGTGGATACGGCAAAATAAATATTTAGCTGGTCAATGGAAAGAAGGAACGGGGTTGAATATGCTCGCGGAATTCCTTTAGAGCCACTTCAGCAACGCGTATCTTTTTAGCCGGGCTTTATTCCTTTTCTCGCGGTTCATTTAGCTATATAGGTACACTAGCCAGGACGTTTACATAAAACCTTCGGCCGAGCCCTTATCGCGTCGCTTTAATTCTCCAGCAAGTCGAAAGGGAACTTGAAAGTATAATGGGGAGGGGGAGGGGGCTACATAACTCCACTTTGCTTGGTTCTGTTTCTCTGGTGAACTGACCCTCCGGCACACTTAGCTTCTTAATTTCTTTTTTCCGCGCGCTTGTAACCACCTCCTCCCTTAACCTTAGCTTTCATCTTGCGTGAGATAGCGAGTATCGAATTTTTCGTACCCGGCACGCGCGCCTTATCTTATTTTTACACACTCTTGATCTCGGGGCTTGTTTTATTATCAAGGCGGCAGTGGCTGCTGCTGCTGCTGCTCTTCATTAGCGTCGATTTTCACGTTAATCTTACACTACGCTCGTGATGAAGGGAGTAAATGAGATATGGGGGGCAAAGCTTTCCTTTTTACAAAAGTTCTACAGCAAAGGTATACGTCTGCTGTTGCTGCTGCTGTATAATCACATATTACCCTTGCTTTATGCGAATAAAAAGAAAGAAAGAGGGAAAGGGTGGGATGAAGAAGGGGTAGTTTTTCGCAGTGGGTAATAATTTTTGGTTAAAATAAACGGAGTTGAAAAAACTGAATTATGTGGCTTGCGCATCGTAGGCAGGTTGCGGTGGCCCTTCCCTCTCTACTAGCTGGTGGTGGTGGTGGTGGTAGTGGGGTAGGAGCTATCAACGCGAGAAGCGTAAAAGCGAGGAATGCGGGCAGCTTGACGCTTAACAAAGATAAATCGTAAAAGTTGCTCACCACTTTGATCTAGCCCGCTGCTGACTCCCGTGGCTACTGCGGTTCAAAAGCTTTCTCTTGTATATATCTATTACATGTACACCTACTCGACATTATACTTTTTGACTTTTCAACAGACTTGTACCTTCCACTCAAAAAAAAAAAAAAGAAGAGAGAAAGAAAAATTTTTATTGCTTTCTCTTATTATTTTATTCGACTAATTTCAAAGCGATCAATGTTTTTTAATATATTTAAAAGTTTGAATTACCTATTTTATGATTTTTTGAGCTTTCATATATTGTACAAACAGATCTAGATTGTAAGTTAAACGCTTGTTATTGATACTGTTTGCGTGTACGCAAGAGTATAAATTCTACTATACATCCAGACTAGTTTCAGCAAACTCTGATCCCCCCAATCAAGTAAAATATCGTAGGACGATCAATTTTTATCATACTAAATGCAACATCAACATATTTATGATAACAAAAAGTTTTGCTACAACCAAGGGCCTTATTGTGCGACGTATAAAAGTAACTTTTTCAAGCTAATCTACTCTCATCGACAGATTTTTTTCTTCTTTCCCCAACTGGAGCTTTTAAAAGCGCAGATACAAAGCGCAGCAGAGAAGAGCGAGTCGATGGTAGATTTGTAGTTTAGCACGGCGGCTCCAACGGTGCACTCCTGCAGCGCTGGCAAGCCTCGGATGCTTTGTCGATTCCACCCTTCCCCCCCCCCTTCTCCTTCCCCTTCTCCTTTCCGATTGATCTCCGATTCAACGTGTGTGTGTATATAGGAGCTTACCTGCGCTCTTGAATCGGAAGCTGTTGCCGCTGTAATTAAACCCGAGAGCAGTTTCGTTTATCAGGGCGCGAGAGCACATTTAGAAAGAAGAGAAAACAATCGATGATTTCTTTGTTGTGGAAGTCGTTCGATTGAAACATCGACTTGCCCGCAGTACGTATAGGTAATCTTTACTCTACCAAAATTCTCCCCTGTTTATTTATTTAAGAATAAATTTATGAAGAGGTTAAGCAAAGAGAGAGAGGGAGAGAGAGAGAGAGAGGGAGAGAGAGAGAGAGAGAGCGTGAGGAAACGAGTACACACAGCGAATAATTTACCATAAATGAAATAGCACCTACATAATTATGTGCCGCGTGCTGCTGTGCGATCCCCAAAATTCCGCTAAATATATACATGTACATGTAAAATGTATATACAAACGTAGGTATATAGCGAGCGCAGACCTCATTAATGCCGTAGGGCGCTGTATACGAATTGTGAAGGAATGCGCTCGCGGTCGCAGATACCATTTTCCAGAGCGGAATTCCCGAAACGCATGATCAAAATACAGATTGTCGGGAGGCCGCAAGCATCGAGCTTCACGTACCAGTCATTGACGTTCCGTAACGAAGGTCGATAATAATGCCGTTCCAACTTGCTCATCAAAAGTCATGAGTTTAATTTGGAAAAGAATCGAGACGACTCATCCTCGCGATTCCCGTTCTTCCGCTTCATTAGAGACCAGCTAATAGCTTCAATAGTTTTCTATTATTGTTGTTAAAACACCACCATCTATATGGAAAGGAAAAATCGCAAGAGGTTGAAACGTAGGTAGATATACATACACGATATGGGGTACGAGGTAATCGCTTTAGCAATGGCAAAGCGAGAGAAAGGAAGAGAGAGAGAGAGAGTCAGGACACCAGAGGACGAGTCTGGCTTAAAAGTTCCTAGTCCGCAACAAATCCCTGGTACTCATTGCGAATGGCTCTTTCTCTTTCTCTCGAGGGAAGGTTCTATGCTGTTGCTGCTACTGACCGACTGCACCCGAGTTTCTGCGGAATCGGCTATTTCGCTTTTACCTCTTCTACTTCTTCTTCTTCTTCTTCTTCTTCTTCTTCTTCTTCTTCTTCTTCTTCTTCTTCTTCTTCTTTTTCTTCTTCTTCTTGGCAACCGACTTGTCGCGCAGCTTCCTGCTTTTGTCAAGTTGGAAAGAACAGATGGCAATGACAGCCTGTACGACGAGGAAGATAGAGATAAATAGAGATTTCCGATTGCAAGAGGGAAATCAAACTTGAGAAAGAAGCGAAAATTATTTTCTTTTTTATAGATATATTTTTTTAAGAAGTGAATGAAGAATTTTGTAATTTTTTGACGTGATGATCAAACATCCTTACAATAATAGACGCTGCAATGAAATTTCAAGAGGATATAATTCGATCGAATAACCTACTGATTACAAGTCACATTCAATCAGATTTGTTTGAAGCTCGATTTTGATGTTACACTGAACACACACATAAATATTATAGATATAGGTACATTCCGTAATCCAATATTACAAAACAATTCAAACCGCAAACGTGTCAACTCGACGAACAAGCAAAATGAGCTTTGGTGTAAAGCTTGAGAAAGGAAGAGAAGTGTATACCTAACAAACCAGCACAAACCCCAAGTTTCACAACAATATTCAAATTCATCACAACATTGACGAGAGCGAGAGAGAGAGAGAGAGAGAGAGAGAGAGAGAGAGAGTACAATATTCGTGCGACAGTTCGAAATACTGCTGAGCAAGCTCCATTAGTCAGAATTCAGATAGATATTCTCTTTGATGTCTTTTCATAAAGCACAGTAGTCTTGGCAATACATATCCTATAAAAGCTCCCCCCAAACTTCGTTCAAACGTATTTTCGAAAAAAAAACATACCATAGAAGCCTCACATAGATTGAAAAATTAAACAGAGTGAATTAGTGGGGGGGGGGGGGTATTTAGAGAAGCTATGACTAATCGCCGAAAGCAAGCGGCTCTTGGGTCTTTGTCTAATTAACCCTACAGGAGCTGTATAGTTCGATCCCGTTTAAACGAGTAGATTCCCCCCCCCCCCCTTTCTAGTGATGGTAATGGTAGTGGTGGTGGGAAAAGAGTAGAGTCGTGAGGGAGTCGAGAGAAGAGTACATTTCGCCTTTCGGCTATCAGGTCTCGGCGCGGCGGATCATTGCTCCGTTGCTGCAGACTCGCTCGCGCTCCTTCGGTATACTTACCTGCACTCTTACCGAACGGCGATGGGGAAGCACTTTTCTCTCTGCTCCCTCGACATTGCTGGGATGCGAGCGCGGCTTAAGAGCACTTGTACCAGAGACTCGACGAATATTTTCCACTCTCTCTCTCTCCCTTTCCTCTCTATCGATGTTGTCTGGGATATATGGCCATACTTTTCTTGTACTTCTATCTTTCTTTCTTATCTCTTTTTTCTCATTTTTTTTTTGGAATACGTGTATTTGGTGTAGTGTGTATTATGCAAAGATATTTTGTGTATAGGTATACATTTACCTTTCACATAAAGGTATGAGATTTATAGCAAATAAGGGAGATATAAAATTTTACGAGGAGCAAGCGCACCGAGATATATAGTGACGGTCGAAAATCAGGCAGCTGATAGGTACAGCACAACTACGTTTCGAGAACCACAGAGAGCCATGAACAAAAAGGAAAACGCGCACTTATCATCGGGCACCGGTTGCAGGTGGTGATGCTGTAGCACCAGGTTGAAACGGGAACCAACGACCAAATGGAATTATGCGGTTTATCGAGGCCATAGAAGCCGAGGGCGGTTTTAATGATTGATACACCCGCGATGCGGAATCATCGCGAGAGCTAATGCAGCTCGATATGGAGAGAAGTGGAAAAGAGCGGGGAGTCGGGGGAGATCCCCGAAGCATTGTTCGCGCGCAGATATTTCGATGGGAGAGTATTAGTGCGGTAGCCGCTCTGACGACCCCTCCTACCTCCCTGCCCGGGATGGGCTCTCGAGAATATTTTTCGAGAGTGCATGTTAAATTACGAGGAAATTAATACGCTTGACATGATCCCCAGCCTACTCTCTCTCTCTCTCTCTCTCTCTCTTTCTCTCTCCTAGCTTTTATGTAGGATAACAGGGCTATTTTGTTGGTATTGCGTATAATATTATTAAAATAGAGGTGATTTGAAATTTAACCAAAGCGTTATTGTATGTCAAAGATTTAGCATTAAAACACGCTATTCTGTCAGTTCTTCTCGCTTGTCAACTACACTAATTGCTTTAAACTTTTTAACAAGTGTTGCGCGTGAACTTGATGATAAAGCCACAAACCTGCCGTAATACTCTCGCTCTCTCTCTCTCTTTCTTTCTCTCCCTTATATACTCCCTGAATATTTAACAAATTTCAAGTTCTTATTAAATGCTGTAGCGCCGAACAACCAAAAAACTTTTAAAGCTCGCTTGTCGGAGGTTGTTGGGGGCAGGGGGCAAAGTAGGGGCTATATATGGGAAACTTATGTAAGAATGCAAAAATAGAAGATTGTGTAGTATTTCATGAAGTTCGGCCGCCTCCTCGGCGGAGAACCTTATCGGAAAAGTTCTTCATCGATTTCGGTCCGAGGAAGTTGGCTCTTCCAGTTATGGAGTTAAAAGCACATTGAATTTTGCATCGTCAAATCTGCCCTACTCACCGAGCTTGAAAGGCATACACTATATATTCAATTTTTATTTTATTCATCTTTTTTTCGGCTCTTGCAATCTGTAATGGAATAGAATGTCGTCAACGTACCCGAAGGCTACGTTTGTTTCGCGGCTGTGTAAATTTCAATCGGAGAACACTTTTGTTTTGTTTTGTTTTTTTTTTTTTTTTTATCATCCACCAGACGCTTGATGTTTATATATGTATATATGAAATAAAGTGCTAAAAAGTTACAACAGCAGGATCACAAAATAAAGGATTGTGCAACAACTTACGTGTGGTGCGCAAAAAAAAAACGAATGTCAAAATGTAAAATAGTTAAATTTGATTAAAATTCAAAATTTAACGAGTGACACACACGAGAGACTTATTAAATTTAAAATTCTGAAAAAAAGTAGTAGTGCACGGTGATAATAGATACACGACTGTAGCATATACGTAAATGAGAGTTTAATTCGCCCAGTTTCATTTTTCAATTTCAGTGTCAGCAGAGTCGAGCCCACGGAGTGCGCGATCAATTAATTATTTCTTCTCCTCATTCAAACTTACTTTCCAGATTAAAGAAAAGAAACTGTCGATTAAGACTGGCACGTGCCTTTTAATTAAGTTTAATGAAACGTGGACGTCTTATCAAATGACCTGAAAGTCTTTGTCTTCGTGAAAGAATCTCGATTAAGAGATTGACCCGGTCACGATCTCTTTAATCGCACACGACCAATGCACGGTCAACGATTTTTGTCCTTCTTTACTTTTTTCGAAACTTACGCAAAATATGGATAGTTGAATACGAAAAGGAGTGAACGAGCTTTTTTGACATTCGTATTTTCAGCCGAGACGTCATACCAGCTTTCAATCACGTCAACGTCCATATTTAAACCCGACGGCTTGTCAAAAACGAGAGAAATTCGCGAAATGACAAGCAAGAGTTGCGAGAGAGACAGAGAGAGAGAGAGTGAGTGAATATGTTAGCTGGTAGGACACGACTCGGCTGTAAAGCACCGCACGTGGTCAAGTGAATTGAACGTAACAAGTGAGAGATAGAGCAGCAGAGCTGGGGTTGTGTAGCACATGGTGAACGGGACGAAAGGTGGGAAGGAGGTTTTGGTAAGCACTCAAGCATACAGCGAGAGAAAAAGAAAACAAGATAATATAACATAGAGAGAGAGAGAGAGAGAGAGAAAGAGAGCGAAAGAGAGAGATAGTTTGGCGTATGGAGAAAAAGAGATGCTGCTGGTGCTTACTCATCTGGTGAGCGCGAGCTGGTCGCGCGAGGGCTCAGCTGGGGGATGTGCGGGGGCCGGTGGACCCCGGCACTCGCGCATGTGGAAGAGCGTGAGGAAGAACAGCTTGGCCGGTAGCTGTCCTTAGTGGTCTGGCAGATTATCAGACGGAAACGCGTCCGCAGCTGCAGAAACGACGACAACTCCGTGACACGCGTTCGCGGTGAGGATGTATACGACGCGGCGAGGATGGTCGACACACAGCAAGAGCCGACTCGAGTCTCTCGCTCGGGCTCGCGGACTCGGACTGCCAGCGATAGCGTCGCGTGGGGGAGTCGGAGCCGAGATGAGCTGTGTGTGTGTCTGTCTGTGTGTGTCTGTGTGTGCATGCTTGTGTGCCGCGCGCGCACCGAGCACCTCCGGAAGTCCACGAGGACGCAGCCGCGAGCCGGCACACGTTGCCATAGTGGAGGGGCTTCGCGCCGACGCTGCCTATATACTCGTCCTCGCTCCACGGGGTGGCTGTGGGGACAGAGGCGCCTGGAATTTCGGAGCTGCTGCAGCTGCTGCTGCTGCGAAAGAGCAACCTATTCGCCCGAGTCAGGAGACAGCTCGGGTCCCACTCGATCCGAGCTACTCTTCTTCTCTCCTGCTTGATGGATGGATGGATGGATGGAAGGTTTCGGCGTATGTAGTTGGATCCGATTCTTGTACACGTGGAAATCACGTAACGACGTCGTTCTGTAAGCCTGACCTCAGAGAAATAAAGTGATACTTGTTTTCGACAGGCAAAAAATCACAGTGATCGAGTGATCAACTTGGTTCCAATAAAGAGAGAAAAAAAAAATATTAATCGAAACAATTTTATGATCTCTTTTAAAGATTTTATAATCGTAACAGCAGTTTGAAAATTATCCTAAAAAAAAAAAAAAAATTTAATGCTGCATATAACGAGTTGCACATATTGGGTTTCTGTAACACATAAACCTTCAAAAAAGCTCTTGGAAAAGTGACATAGACTCCGCATGTACACAGGAGAGTTTCTCTATCCGCTGCCTGGTATACCTACTCTCTCGAGTGCCCAGTTTTCGGAGTGTCTGGCACTCAAAAGCAGCCGCGCGGGTGCAGAGGGGGAATTTAGGCGCCACCAAGTGGGAACTTTATCATTCGGGCATGACACCAGCAAAGAGAGAGAGAGAGAGAGAGAGAGAGAGAAAGAGAAGATGAGACCGTTGGTGGTGTCCCCGTTGAGAGAAAAAAAAGAAGCGTCTCCTCTTTCACGCTCAGCAGGAGGAGACGAGCATTTTCCACGTGCTCTCCAATTAGGCCCCACCAACTTCCGGCCACTTTTGCAAGCTCGCTTTTACTCACTCTCTCTCTCTCTCCCTCACTCTCATTTTCTACCAGCCGACTAGAGCACCCAATTTTTCCAGCATGTTTTTCTTTTTCTTTTTTTTTTATTTATTTTTTACTTTTATCTTTTTTTTCTCTTTTACTTTTTTTTTTGTCTCTTTTACTTCATGTGCATGTGCACGACACTTTCGCGACTCTACTTGACGCTAGTTTTTGCCTACATTATTTTTCCTTTTTTTTTCTTATTGTAGTTTACGAGTCTTGGTTATTTTTGTTACAGCTCGTTATGAGATATTTTGGATTTGAGGTGAGATTGTTACTTTTTCGAGCTCCGAGAAAAACTAGGAGGATGTCAAGTTGACTGATCATTAAAAAAATTCAAGGCAATGTTAAAGTTTTAAAATAATGCTTTCTCATATTAGACTGTTTGTTAGCTAGTTTAAAAAAAAAAAAAAAAAATGAAATGTAGCAGTGATATGTATATAATGTATAGTTAGGTCTATTTGTAAATTTAAATAATAGCAGGTAGGAGGAAAAGTCGAGTAGTATCTCGAGATGTATCATATACGACGCGAAATTGACATATTTACGAGTATTAAACAACGAAGCTAGGAATGTAAAACAATAAATCAGAAAAGTTTTCCAGTTACTACACGCAGAGAGAGAGAGAGAGAGAGAGAGAGAGAGAGAGAGAGACTGAGAGAAGTCATTTCATTAGAAATTTAACAATTCAAATACATAAAATACATTCAGCGGGTCTACAACTGCATCTCATATCAAAATACCGTGGCAGCAGCAGCAGCAGCAGCAGAGAATTGCTCGCTCCACTAGATATCTCCAGGAGAGAGAAAGCTTCTCTCAGCGAGTGTGTGTGCCTATACAACCATGCAAAATTGATTTGAACAAAGGGTACAGTATACAACTGGCACACATACATACACACACAGAGATAGACGCAAGAGAACTTCTCTCCTGACATCCGCGATAAAGGACGAATCGTTAACAACGATCTCCCTGCCGGGCAGAATAATTTTACTCACATATATAGGTACACCTACATCGCTATTTTAACAGCACCAGACTACTCAAATAAAATTAATATAAACTTGTACAAACACGAGCGATGTGTGTACCAAGTTAAACGAATATTATCAAAGATTTTCATCTCTTAAAATTATGAATCAACTTGAAAATTTATCTACAGTCGTATGTGTGTACCTATGTGCGTGTGTGTATAAGGCGTGAATCTTGTAGATACAGATAGACACTACCAAACACATCCTTATCCCGGCCGATCCTTGTTCAGCATCAGCTGGCAAACATATAAACTCCGCTTTTAAGTGCATTCCCTCCTATCGTTCATTGCACATGTAGATGCGCAGCTGTGGGGGAGTGAGTATTGGTGCACACATATCACAGACTCGCTGCCCGCACCTAATGACCGACGAGCGACGCTCTCCCGGCGCGAGAATCGACGCTTATCGCTGATGGAGACTCGCGCGCGCGAGATCGAGCATGTATATATAGCGGTGTGGAGAAAGGAAAGGCTGCAGCCAGCCAGCTAGACCGTTAGCGGTCCTATACGTAGGCAGTTGCATTGAGCACGAGGGCCTGCCTGCCTGCCTGTAGCGCGTGCGAAAGGAAGGAAGAACGAATGCTCCGGTTGCATCGTCGAGCAGGTGATGGCCCTTCTATAGCAGGCGCCCGTAACGGTGTTACGCTTGGCCGCCTCTTCTCGACTGCACCTGACGCCCCGCCACCCCACCCCTCTTTTGCTCTTCTTCCACCTACCTCTCATTCGGAAAGCAGAGGGAGAGTTGATCGGCCGCGATTTGCCGGGCATTGTTCGTCGAAAGGAATGTGCGTATACGTATATATGCAACGGTCTCGTGCGAAATTTTCGGAGGAGGAAGTCTGGCTCTGCTGGCTCTCTTTTTTCCCTCCTCTCTTTCAATTCTCTTGCTCTCCCCAGCTCTTTAAAATTACCGGCTTGAGAGAATATATATTATATCTGCTCGCGCAGGCTGGATGGAATGTGGTGGTACACGCGTTGGCAAGTCTGTATGTATACCTATGTATCAACTCTTTTTTATATATCGGCATATGTTTATCGAATTATCGTACATCCAAAGGTTAAACACGCGCTTGCTACTTTTAACGTTGCGCCAGTATGTGTGTGTGTGTGTGTCTGTGTGTGTGTGTGTGTGTATTTTGTGAAAATAAATGGTTTATTAATATTTGGTAGGGCTGAGTAATTTCGAGGAAAGCGAGAATAATTAATGCTGCTGCGGAAACCAATAATTAAAAATTTAAAACGCGCTGGCTTTTTTTTTTTTTTTTTTTTTTTTGGATGTATTTACGCTATTGGCACAAGGCCTCGAAGCTTTATTTTTATTTTCAGAGAATTTTTTTTAACAATCATTACCTCAGTTTATTACTTTTATATGGTCGGTAAAAGCTAAACCTGAAATTTCCTAGCTTGCTCAGCGGTTTAACATATGAACTTTTCAAAATTTCGCTCTATCTCCCCCCCCCCCGTCCCTGCCTGCTTGCTTGCTAGATGTGTTTTAGTAAGGCGAAATGCATTATTAAACTTATGACGCCGTAAATCAAAGTCGACGTAAAATTTTAATATATTCTGGACGACAGGGTGAAGAGAGACAGAGATAAAGAGAGATAAAGAGAGAGAGAGAGAGAAAGAGCAAGTTGGTTGGTATGTATAACTAAAATGAGCTCGTTGGCTCATTCATTATGGAATTAAGAAACAATATAATCTTGTAAATCCAGCTCTTAAATGTAAATTAAGCCCCTCCAGTCGTCGTTGCTTGAAATTCACGTGAAAACACTCGCATGTTTACCACAAACTAGTTTCCTGTTTACACAAATCGCGTACACACACTTACACACACACACACACACATACACACACGTAACGCTTAGCGTGAATCACGTCTTCCCGACTTTCTAAATCAACATTGCCAGGAATCCATCATCAGAGCACCCAAATTCAACGTATACACACACACACACGCGCGCACACACTCAAATCCAACTTTCAAATTACGTCCATCTCTCTACTCTTCCTGAGAAACGTACCTGTACATTTTAACATAGCTCGCGGGCTCTGACTCAATCGAAAATCCGCGAGTTATTCAGTACTTCGAGTTGCTGCTGCTGCTACACGGAAACTTTGTTCCCTTCCTCCGCGTATACATTAATGCCTTAATGTCGGGGTGGGTTGCCCCTCCCCCAGAGCGTTAATTTCATGCACAGCTCCACCTTCAACAGCCAGCTACACCTCGGCAAATGCCCGTGTAATGAAATCGCGCGGCTGGCTGCATCCGCGGGTGCTCGAGTGCGTCCCAGATACGTATCGCCGCTATGTACACCTATAACGATTTTTCCCCAAAGCGTTTCTCTCCTCGTTATCTGGGCTGGCTGCTGCTGCTACTGCTAGCCGAGTGCACTTGTGATATGCCAACCGCATTGCCGTCATCGTAGTTGCGCTGAAGCTCTAATCCTGCCAATGAGTGATTTTTGCTTCTACGCTGTCTAAAGACATCCAATCGGATTTTTTACAAACTTATTTAAGATTTTACATTTTTAAAATTTGTTTGACCAGTTAGTTATTACTTTAAGAGGATGGAATAGTGGGGAAATCTACATTACCGACATTAGCGTACTTATTAATTATTTTAAGAAAAATAATGTAAAATTTAGCAAAACCCGAG
>JAPYZE010002065.1:0-18034 GCA_030522805.1 Leptomastidea abnormis
TATATATATATATATATATATATATATATATACAGGCGAAAGAAATATAGGAATGCAACTCGAAAGTTGAAATTTGATAAGATGAGAAGGAAGATTTTATGGTGAAAGAAAGGTACTTTACTTGGATTGCAATCGGATCGTTTTATGAATTAAAAATTGAGGGGTGGGGGGGAGAAGGGGAAGACAAAAATTATTTGTTTAATTTATGCAAATAAATTTTTTTTTTTTTAGATTGTTTAATAATTAGAAATATATGTATTTGTCTCAAAAAAAAAAAAATGAATAACTACTCTTTAATTATAAAATAAGAAAAGAAAGACAAACATGTTGAAATCAATGTAATCAAATGTCATTATGTCAACACAATACATTAATTATGGATAATTGTATATTTTCCATAATTAATTACATCTACAAAAGTAGTAATCACAAAATTTTTCCATCTGAAAATTTATTTCCTTGAAATATGCATCCTTTGGTACATTGTGATATATACACAACTACAAAATTTTAAAAACAAATGGAAAAAAAAATCGGTTCGAGATCGGTATACATTTTTTTACCCATCTAATTAAAATCAACGCGTGTGCAAGCGTAACATCAAGAGACCCATATTTCTTTTTTTTTTTTCTTTACCGACACGCTTGAACAAGTTTTCAGGACTAATTACACAGTTCTATATGATTTTTGAGAAAACATTCGTACATACATACATACATATATAAATTCCGTTATATTCTCAAGTCAAAGACATTGAATTAAATTCCATATAGAGAAAAATCTAGATTCTTAATAAAATTGAACTAAAAACTAGAACATTTTCAATATTGCACAATAATTATTCTCGTAAACTTACATCTATACCATTTATATAAATAAACGCCTAATTTATCCGACACGCGCTCTTGATACTCCCGCTTCTACAAATGTTGAATCAAGAGATCCGACATTACGATCTTTTGTAAAAGAAAAAACACTTTAGCAAAACATGAAAAGGAGTGTTGGTATTCAAGCTCGGTTTCTTTAAGTATAATATGCAAATTATTAGCGGGACACGCGTACGCCTTAATTTTGCATTTAAACCTTTGAATACATCGTCTTACGGTTTTTTCAAACATTAAACGTCCGACATTTTTTAAAATAATAAATCGGTTAATCCACCAAAAATCGGTATCACTTATCCAACCCACATACACTTATCCAACCTTAGTATATACATAAAACAATAGATCAAAAAATTGTTCTTGTACACCAATAAAGCCTAATGGAAAAGAGAGTCAAAGAGAAAGAGACAAGGCAAAATTTCTCATTATCCAACATAACAGAACAACAACAACAACAACAAGAAAAGAACAGAGAATTACAAGTTTCTTACTCGAGAGAGATACATTTGCGCGTCTACATACATACACGTATGTGTACGGTACAAACACGAGTCAGTCATTAAACGGGCAAGATTAGAGAACATTAGAACCCTTATACCGATATATACGTATATATATTTACACGACGCGTGTGGCGCCCTGTAAGTTAGTATAATACTACCTCCTTCTAATACGTATATATAATGTATACTTTTAGGTTTTACAAAACAGAGTCATACGTTATACCTACTTTAATAGACGAATCGTTGGTACAAAAATCGTTATTAGATATATCGGTATATTATCTGACGAAATAACGCGATCGTCTTAGTGCAAGAAAAAAAAATATAGATCTGCTACTATGTTTATATACAATTTTTTTTTTGTTATTATCATTTTTTTTTTATTTCAGAGCTTAGAAAAAAATAATGCTTGGCATTATAGGTATATCGGGTAAGATGATTATATGGGTGGGGGAGAGAAGAAAGGGAGCAGCAAAATATATATAGGGTGTGCCACACCACACGGGAAAATGTTCGTAATCGTCGCGCTTGGACTTTAATTAGAGTATATATGTGTATACATATATATATAAAACAGTAGTAGGAGCAACGGAGCCAGTATTTGCGTCAGAGCCGCCCGCGATATTATATTGGCTGGTATAGCTATAGGCTTGAGAGAAAGAGAGAAAGAGAAAGAAAACTGGATACATGTATCTTTCTCACTCATTCGTGCGCGCTTTCATAACAAGGTCATGGAATATGGGTCGCGCTATGGCTGTTATATGCTCTTGCTTGCTTATGGGGTCTTTGAATATCTAATATGTGTATGTGGAAAGCGATCGCGTTCGTCGATCGCGTTGGCTCGCTTGAACGCTGATTTTTAGTGTCGCTTAAAAGAGTTACGGCTTGTGTTTTGTATATATACTGGACGTTTTTTTTTTTTTTACAAGATGCAAATGGGCTTTGTATATGGTTTTTATGATGCTTTTTAGGATTTATTGTTGTTGTTTTAAGTTTTTTTTTTTTTTTGAAGAGGTTGATTTTTTTTTGTAGTGTTGAGATGGTAATTGATTGTTAAAGTCAGTTTGTAGTTTTTTTTTTTTAATTGTATATAGTGTAATGAAAATTGGTTATGTGTATGTTTGGAAATTAATAGATACATTATGATTTTTTTGAGCTAATTTTTAAAGGTGATTTATGGTTTTTGGTAAATAGTTATGACGTTTTAAAATGTGATTGTGTAAAGTTATGATTAATTTTTGTAATGTTGAGTGATAAAAATTTAAACTTACCATTTTTATTTATCTAAGTAATAACCTACTTCAACAGAAAGATAAAATAGCGATGCTTACCTGAAAAATATAAAATTAGAAAAAGATTATTAACTTAATTGATTGATATCATAAAACTATTAATATAAAATATTTCGTCATTTGAAAATTTTCTCATTATAATCTAGTATTTTGATTGAACTAATCATTTATCTATATCAATATTTGCTTAAATCATGAGTTTTAATTACATATTGTATTATTCAATCAAAGCCAAATATTTCCGTTCCGAACAAAATATTTGAAAAATGAAACATCGCGTACATTACAATAGTTAAATAAAAGTAGTGACAATTAATTTCATATTTAACAATAATTCACAATCCATTCCAAACTATAAGCTCTTACAAAAAAGAAAACAAAAAAAAATCCTTAAACATCCCTAAGTAGCGCCTATGATCACATCCCCATGAAAGTAAAATGCATATACGGCGCCGCGTAAATTACAGGATCCTCTAATAGCCATGCCAATGAGCCTCTAACACGAAACTCTTTTTTTCCAAGATACAATAGGCTCTTTGGCGCGTTAACCCTACAGGCTCGTATCATTCCAGAATTTTTCACAGAATCGTATTTCTTCCTCTTTTATATTTTTTTTTTTTTATTTTATTTTGCCTAAGGATGGTATTGGCATAGAGGTTCTTTTCTCTTGCAGAATATTGTCACACAGCAAAGCGAAAGGGGGTTGCGCGCGTTTGCATAATCGAACAATTCAATTCGCAAGCAAAAGAGCAAGAAGCAAATGCTTTCGCTCTTGAAAGAAAAGAATTCCTTCCTTATGCCTTGTAGTCTCGGCGCCGCTGGACATTTTTTTTCTCTCTGTATATCTCGATCTACCCTGACCTTTTAACGTTTGCTCTTTTTTTTTTCAAACTAAAGTATTATAATGTAACTTTATTTTTAGTTTTTCTTGGACGTGTATGGAGCTTTTAATTTTTATTTTTTATTTTTAAAAAATCAAGTTATATTTTATAACGTCGCGTTGTATTTGCTTATTCAATATCAGTTTGCTATACCAACTCAAGACAAAAAAAAAAAAAAAATAAAAAATAAAACATTCACTTCACACGCGACCTAAAAGCGGGTTATAAACAAACCTTGTCAGGCACAGCTAATTGTCTCAGCTGACTTTTCTATCCACATACACATATCACACATACACTTAAGCTTTTATATCTCTTATCTATCACTAACGATCTTTCCACCAGTGTATATCAGCAGCAGCAGCAGCAGCAGCTCTCCCCCTCATATATATATGTGCTAGCCTCAATTTTTCTTTAGCTTCAAAGCATAGTACTAGTACTTTTCTCTCTCTTTCACTCTCTTTAAAACTTCCAATCGCAACCATACCATGCATGCATATACTTATATATATATATATACTCCCCCACACGCAACAATGAAAGACTTAAACACTTTCGCGCGAATTTGTCATTTTTACCAAGCCATTGTGTACATTTTTTTATACAGAGAAAAAAAAATATATACATTTAAAAGAAAAAAAATTGTAATCGCCCTTTACATTATTGCACCTTTTCACATAGTCTTACGCAGTGGTATATAAGCGTATACCTTTGTTTCGCGCTTCGGAAATTCGCTATCGATAATATCCCTCCCCTTTCCCCATCTTAATCGTTAACATTCTTGACCGTCATTTTCGCATTCCCGTTAATTTTTGACCAAACATAATCTTTTATCGATATAACGCATACAACAATTGAAGTAATGTAAAAAATATTGATGAGAAATCTGACCTATTTTTTATCAAAATCTACTTATCACTCTAAAAATAAAAAATAAATTTTCCAAGATCACCAGATCAACAGATAATAAAATATTAGCTTCTACTTGTAATCGTCACATTTGTCTCGTGAGCTTAAGCTTCCTCTTTACCTCCCGCAGTTTATGTGTGTACTCTTATATTATGGATACTTGAACAAATCTATCATTGTTCATCGTGCAGTTACATTATATACATGCATGTGAAGTATTGAGACTAAAGACTCTCAAGAGGGACATCATGTATAGGTTCTAGATATAAAAATCGTGATAACGACTCCGTTGGAGAGATATTATACATTACATTATGTATATATGCATTGCCGCTTCTTTGAAGATGCTTGTATGTCTATATGTATTGAAGAGAAAGCATGTTGTTGCTCGATATATTATGTCTCTTGTTTAAGCTAACCAAAAAAATAAGACTATGGATTATTAAGCTTCCTTGTTTCTTGGAATTATTGAGTTGAGAGAATAGAATTGTTGAGTATAGACTGATTATTTTTTAATTTTATTATCAATGAGTTGAATTAATCTTTTCTGTGTTTATTATCTTGGTGCTAAATATATAATTTTATTTTGAGATTGTATGAATATACACTCGACCACGTGCTGATTTGACTTGAGAGATTTTATAGATATTTATAATTTTTTATATTTTATCTTTGAATTAAGTGACATTTTTATTAATATGATAATATAAATTTAATTTAAAAAGGAAAGGTAATTTTGTGATTTTTAATTTGAACTTTACTCTTTAGTTCAATTAGAAGTAATGAGTTTATGACGTTAATTAAATATATATATATATATATGTACACTTGATCATATGGTTAATCATCCTAATTTGTAAATGAATTTTTTTTTTGTTTTATAAATACATTATGAGCTGTTGTATCATTAAAATTAAAAATAAAAGATAATTGATGCGGTAAAATTTGTTATCATTTTAACAGATTTACAATCTTTGGAAATCTTTGAAAATACGTAGAAATATGTCAAAACAGAGACTGTTATTTTTTAGTAAAAAATTTATAGCAGAGCTCAATGAAGATATTACAAAGTTTTTTGTTGTTGATACCATTGATGAGTAGCAATATAATCATAATTATCATCCACAAAACACACAATTGAATCTTACGGTATTAATATATACCGACAATAAAAAAGAATAAAAAAGAGGAAGTACTCGTTTTATCAAGTTTTATTTGGCACATAATATAATTGAATTACAGGATTTTTCCATATAACCACGCAAAATAATTCTTTAAACTTTCTACTTATTATTCGCATTAAACACGATAAATCCACCAATATAACGTTACATTCTTTTTTACTGTTACACCAAGTTCATCATCATCTCCCGTAAACTTCATTTATCAAGCACAAAGACTCTTTCTCTCTCGAAAATTCACAAGGTTGTTGGACAGTATATAATACAACCTACTATATAGTTTAAACACAAGGAGGGCTGTATAAGAAATCAAGAGGGGAAAAAAAGAGGTAGAATATAATCGAAAGTTCTCCAACGACGTTGTGTGTATATACCTTTTCTCCTCTTTCCCTTTTTAATTCGACTAACGCGACTCACCTTGAGACGCTTGCTTCTTTATTTTTCTTTTTCTTTTTCTCGCTTCAGCGTTAACGATTTTTTATTTTTTATTTTTTTTCAATACTTGTTTCTTGTGTTTTATATTCGACTTTGCAATATACGGTTGCAAGTTCTCTTTTGTTCTTGGATACGAAATTTGATAGTTATTTCTTTATTAGGATGAATTTACTTTTTTTAAGATACGTTTTTAAAAGTTTTTTTTTTTAATTTTTAGAAATAAACTGTAATTTTTTATTTTATTTTTTTTTATGCGATTGCGTGGCAGTTTAAACAATATGTTATACGAGAGCTGTATCTTATAATATAACGTCAAGATCTTTAATTACTTGCAGTAAATTATTAAGTATTCACTATGCAAATTATCGTTTTCAATTAAAATTTCATATATTCGTTTATTAATACAAACGTAACAATGGTATATATTGCTTGTTAAGATATAATTTAACTTTTATTATTTTTTTTTTTTTAGTACATTAATATTTAAAAGTTATTGGCACACACGTGTTTGACATTGAAATTTTAATTTTTTTTAAAGGTACACTCAATTATGTAAATGTATCGATCACTTAACTTAAATACTGATATGTGAATAATAAACTATCTAGAACAAAAAAAAAAAAATCAAGATGAATCAAAATCTATATAAAATTTCGAATTAATTTTAATAATCACTGAACAAAATTAAGTTGTCATTTTTTTCCATTAAAAAAAATTTATACGGATCCATGCATAAATATTTCAATTTCTTATCACAAGCAATCACTTTATCTAAACAATTTAAAACAAAAATAAAAAAAAATCATTCGTAAAAAAAAAATTAACCACAGCTCTTACACAAAATATCCCAATCACATTATCCAAGGAAAAAGCCATGTCAATCGCTTTTTACACCACCAAATAACTGAAAAAAAATAAGCGCTTACTTGAAATTCAAGATAAAAATAATTAACCCATGACACAAGTAAAACGTGCACCAAAAAAAAATTCTTTAAAAAAAAAGTTTAGGGATCACGATCAAATATATTGCGAAAGGTGTAAATACTGTATGCATCAAAGAATCCACACGCACTCAACTATACGTATATACATACAAACGTGCGTACGTCCCGTTCTCCAACTATATAAAATAAAAGAGAGACAGAGATAGGAAGTCAGTTCGTTTCAACCGTACATATATATATATATATATATATATATACGATTTGGAAAACCCGAGAGACATATAAGAGTGGTGGTAGCGGCGGCTCTCTCGGCCTTGAAGGCCGCGGCCCCCTTCTCGCGGTTGCTTGGTGAAAGACGCGTGTGCAGTAGTAACAGCAGCAGCTATATGTATACAGTCTGAGAGACGTGCGCTCTCTGATGCGGGGGAAAGGCGACTGGTTTCATTCTATCTCTTTCTTTCTTTCTTTTAATATATACATATATATGTATACAAACTCTGGCGTGCGCCGCTTAGTCATGTAATGACCGAGAATCTCGCACTTATATACACGGCGGGCTCTACAAAAGTTTGCTAGTGCTTGAGTGTGAGAGAAAAAGAGAGATCTCGTTCGAAGGATTATAAAGTTTGTTGGAGCAGTCGGTGTGGGCTTTTTCTCTCGTCGAAGATAGTTTTTTTTTCTTTTTTTTTTAGGAGCGAGAGATTTTTGGTCTGACGCGCGGCTTCAAGATTCTTATCAGATGAAGTGTATGGGTATTCAGAGGGTATGTGTTAGTATGTATAGGCTTGATTTTTCGTTAAAAGGAAGATTGAAAACGATGCGTGAAGACTTTGGTCTTTATTTCACGTATTTACATACACACACCTACTACAAGTTATTTATTTATATTTTATTTTATTTATTTTTTTCAGTCTTGAAATAAAAGAAAAAGAAGGAGGCAATTTAATTGGCTACTTCCTTTTTAGCGTGTTTGAAAATGTTTTTTATTGCGTATACACAACTTTTACATTTGCTATGGGGGAAGAAATAAATCGTTGGAAAAATTGTGAATAATAAAATTTATATTTGTTGATGAGATAAAAGCTCGAAATGTGAGATTATAAGAAAATTTGTGTTATCGTGTCGTTTTGAAAGTATAACACGTTACATATAGTTTGGTTGATGATACTTTAGTCAAAATTTAATTTTAAAGTATGCATCTCAATTTCATCGGTAAAATGAAATAACTGGAAAATAAAATAAAAAATAAAAAAAAAATCTCGTTCAAACTATATAAGCAAATCAACAAAACGGCATTTATATACACACACGACGAAAAAAAAAATATATATATACGTTTGTACAATGCGAAAAAGTTGTACCACCACAACAGCTCACCTTGAAACTTATCGCTCAGTGAGATTTAATAAATTACCGTCTCTCGCAGTTCTCGCGCAATTTTTACAATTTTTTTTTCCTTACTTCTTTTTTTCTTATTCACCAATCGCGCGCGAACGCGCAGTCACTGCCCTCACTTGTGTTCTCCAATAATTTATTTCCGGATTTTCATTTCTCTGTTTGCTATATTCTCTTCTTTTATAATTTCAACAACGACGTTGTTAAAGGCGTTAAAAACGAAATTGTAAATTTTATGCATATAAACACACATACATACATACCCTCACAAGTTATGCCGTGATTGTATTGAAGATGGCAAACATATATTATAATGTCTTCGGTGTATTCTAAATTGATATATGTCTTGCATGATTTAACCACGTGTATGGAAAATATTTACCTATATATATGTAAGGCTAATACAATGCAAGTTCAAAAGACTTTGTATTTAATAAAACCGATTGTAAACACAAAAAAAGATGAAGAAATTATCTTGAAAATTTTGCGATTTTATTATTATGTACACCGAAAATTTACGAGATTATCAAGTTTGGTACGATTATGTGGGGGACTAAAACGGTTAAATTTTTTTTTTAAAAAAAGAAAGCTTATTATATATTGTTAACAAACGAAAATAAAAAGCCAAAAACGACTTTTTTAATACCTTTTTACAAGCGTATATATGTATATATAAAAGTGAACGTTATAATTACATTATATTAATTTCTCAATCTCCTCGACGTATCGCGTAGATAATAAATCTTAAGCTTATGACTGATTGGTATAACAATAAGGCGAATAACAAAATTTGAAACGCCGAAACAGAAAAAAAAAAAAAAAAAAAAAAATTAAAAAAAAAAATTTGAGAAATTTATAGCTCACCTTGGAGGCCCACGTCCAAAAGAGAGGGATAGTAGTAGTAGTAAAAGGGTGTATAGATGCAATTATTATTTCGATGTTTATCTGGTCATTTTGCTATATCCAACTCATGCTTGTCAAGACTCGCATATCTCGTATATAAAATATTTGAAACGTTCGCGCGCACTATATACATGTATATAGATTCAAAGTGACTACGAGTATCACTTGTAACGTAATTTCGAACCTTTAATAAATTGAATTACCAGCCACGTATTGTGCAAGCTCTCTTTCTCTCTCTCTCTCTCTCTCTCTCTCTCTCTCTCTCTCTCTCTCTCTCTCTCTCTCTACGACCAAGAACGTAATTTATGAATTAGCAACTTGGCTGATGTATATAAGCATTGCAATCTATCTGTTCACTACTATATACCTACACATCAGCTTGTCGAAAGCCAAAAAGTTCATAAAGCAACGACTCAGCCAAGTTTTGACAAATGTGATATCCAGCTAACGTAAATCTGTCCTATGTATGTATGTATGTGTATCGTGACAAAAATAGAGGCTTGTCGTTACTTTTACTCTTTTGCCTAAGTTAAGAGCTACAATTGCTTTTTGACTGAAAATTCAAATTGGTATGGGGGTGCATGTTATTACTTTACATGGACTACTAAAGAACATTTGTTATTTCTTAAATAAAAAAAAAAATTATTGTTAGGATAGTGTTGAGTTATACGTAATGATTGTTATTCAGAAAATATCAAATGACTTTTTAAAACAATGTAGAGAACCAGGACAATTTTCGACTTCACGAGTTAGTATAAATCACACAAGCAGTGCCAAAATGCATAAGTCGAAACTTCCTTATTATGTATACTATTACCCTCGTGGCTAAACTGTATGCTGTAAAAGTTAAGGCAGAACAGGGATACCGTTTTTTGTTACTATCTCTTAAGTGCCAAAAATCGATGGAAAATCAAAATTCTTTCAACACCCATCTAATCAATAAACGTAAGATAAATTGGTCTGTCTATACACGTCTGCATCTACTTAAAATATCACCAAACCCATCAGTATCTCTAATTCCTTAATTTCATTAATATAATTATGAAAAAAAAAATCATTAGTTAAAGTCACGAAAAAAATCTAAATTTCCATAAATAAAATTTCTCAAACCACACAACCTCAACATAAAAAATCAATTAACAATCCATCATGAAAAATAATGACAGAATAAATTAATTTCCCACAAACAGTACTCTCCTCTATAACGCTCTTTCTCTCACCGTTATAGCCACAAAAATCCAGTTAAACAATAGCAATTCCAGTTTTTTCGATCCAGCATCATCATCATCATCATCATCATCATTCTCTACCATAAACTACTTACAACTCTCCTCTTTAAAACCATAAAAACCCCTCGTCACATAAATCCATACATTTCTCCAATTTTTTTCTCCGTTTCACCATATAACCATACAGTACACTCTATATACCTGCATATCCATCACTTTAAGCGAAAGATTCCATTAGCAGTCCATCAGTGCTGTATATTAATGGCTGCTTTTAATTATCTACTGATAATTGTTATACACTATATAGCAAGATCAGATTTAAAAAGAAGAAAATAAAGTTAAAAAGCCGCGCCTCGGCGAATTTTCATTAATGAGCAATAGAGTCGACGTGTGTAGGATTGCATGGATACGATATATAGTGATCCTCACGCCGCGTATAATTCAATTGCGGCGTTGATTAAAAGAAAACGCGAGAGTGAGCGTGCATGGGGGGGGCTTAAATAAGAGGAAGAAGAAGAAGAAGAAAAAGGATAAGGAGAGATGCAGTTGAGGAGATCGCGAGAGTAATAAGCCTTAAGTGAAAGAGAAAGAAAGAGAGAAAGAGCTTTTGGCGTGAGGGGTCCATTTCTTCTGTTAAGTTGTTGTGTTCAGGTTGGCTTAATTGACATGTTTGTAAAGGTGTGTATGTGTGTGGGCTTAGATGTTAATGAAATGGATTTGATTTCTTCTTTGTATTTTTTTTTTTTTTTTTTTTTTTTTAATTTTGGATTGGAATAGATTTATTATTGTACATCGAAATTTTTATTTATAAAATGACAAACTAACTACACGTTATACCTGCAAAATATAAATTATAATGCAGCATGTTTACTATTTCAATTCACAATGGTATTTCAACAAGTATCCCTTGGATTTCAATTTTATTATATTTTCTTACTTACTGGCTTGAGCTTTTATATATTTTCAATACAAATTATAAATTCTTATTTATAAAGTCGCATGAAAGCAAACAACACACATAGTACATACACATATACATACATTTATGTAAAAATAATTGGCATACTCGAAAGTATAAAATATAACAACCATACAAACATATTTGCTGTTGTTAAAACAGAAGACGGACAATACCAAAATTACTATACAACGTTTAAAACATATCGGTATGCTAAAAAAGAAAAGAAAGAAAAAACAATAATCTCACAAGATTTCTCTCAATTTTACTTTGCCGACACTTTGTCATTTTCTTTCAAATGCCAAGTTAAGCGGCAAAGAGTAACATAGTACATACACCTATATGTACATTCACAGGCGTGAAAATATCTAGTGGGAAACAACAACAATTCAGCTATGGATGCTGCATATTACACCCTCGTGTGATATCTACCGCAAGTTGTATACATACCTATGTATATATATAGAGAAGGAAAAGGACAACATATATATATGTAGTACATATACGAGAGACGATGGGGCTTTGCGCGTAAACGTGATTTTTTTCCGCGAGCGCGCAGCATATTTTAACAGAGCGAGCGAATGCGACTTATGTTTAATTCAGCTGCTGCTGCTGCTGCTGATGCAGCATATAGGAACTTGAACTGATGCTCTAAAGAGAGGGTAGGAAAAGGGATTTTTCTTGAGATAGGCTATGGAGAGAGAAAGAGAGAGAGAGAAAGATTGGGGAAGTAGATAGAGGAATAAGCTTTGAGACTAAAGCGCGGGTTGTTTTAGTCGCGCGGATAAGCGGTATATGTATGTATGTATATATAAGAGGTATAGAAAGAATATATTGCAGTAGTGCTTCCGAACGTTGGTATTTTCTTTGGCTATGTTTTTTTTTTTTTTGGAGGAGGTAAAGATGTAGAGAAATTCCTTTTGGAAAATCTGTATACACATTTAAGTGTGAGAGAGTGTTAAAAGAAACGACGATTTCTTTTGTGTTACGTGGAACCATCTCTAAAATACCGTCTCTGAGAGAAAAAATCGAACATATGTTTTTTTTTTCGTTTGCTTATATTTTCATTATATGTTAATCCATTCTTTTGATTATAAAAATTTATCATAATTATTACAGTTTTAGAATTGTTACATGTCTTAAACTTAAATTATATCATTTATCAATTATCACCTATGATGTCTATAATATTATCAATTATGTACTGTTTATTACATTCGTTATTACAGTTATATGTACCCACAAAAAAAAAATTTGATTACTTCCTGTAAACCTTTCTAATCCTTAAGCATCAACCAATAGAAATCCTTACTTGAAAAGCTATCAGAACCTCAAAGCGGCACACAAATATACCAACACACGAACAAATAATTGAATTAAACAAATGGATAAATAAGTAAATGTACGTATCGTATAAAGAGAGTATGGTAAGTATAGTTGTATAAGCACACGCTATACTCTTTAGACCCCCTCTGTATATAGCATAAGGAAGCAAAGAAGCAAGAAAAAAAAAAAATCAAAGAGAGAAAGAGAGACCTCGAGGTCGTTTTGTCGGGTCGAGTTGCTCTCTCTCTCTCTCTCTCTCTCTCTCTCGCCGTGGGTGGACCTCGGATGAGTACCATTGTGTGCGCGACCGAAGGGTTTTATATATATATCTACTGTTGCTGCTGGTATATTGAGATATCAGTGCGGTAGGACAGAGAGAGAGAGACCAGTAATGGTCCTGCCGTTCTTGGAAGAGAGACTCTCAGAGAAGTCTCATATATAAGTATGTATGTATGTGTTGTTTGTATGACTATACCTACCCCTGGTGAGCTTTGGCTTAGATATGCGCAATGCAGAAATTCTTTTTTTTTTCTTAATTTTTTTATTTTCTGTTTTATATATCTCTTTTCCTTTTTACCTCCCTGTATGTGTGTAGCAGTTTACATTTGTGTATATCGTTTTGAAAGTTGTGCTTTATATGAACCGCATGTAGGTATATGTACTTGCGATTTCGTTTTGTCTTTCGTTATACTTATATATATATACTCTACCTCTCGTTTTTTGTGTACTATATAAATACCCTGATGATATGTTATTTCTCTCTTTATTTTCTCTAATGTGTACCGCTGTTGTTGTTGTTGTTGTTGTACGCAAAACATTCCTTTTGGTATGTGTATACTTTTGTATTGAGTATTATACCAAAGCTTTGGTATATGTTGGTACGTTATTTATTTTTATTCAAAAAAAAAAAAAAATTAAGGGATGGGTAAAGGTTTTTATTGGAAGGACATGTGGTGTGTATTCGATTGAAATTTTCTCAGACGTAAGTATATATGTGCGTTGCCATTCCGCGAATATTTTGCCAATGTCATTCGAGTGACCCTGGAAATAAGATGCACACGTATGGTTGAACGAAGTTGTAAGGACGAGTTGATGTTGGATGGAGAACAGTTAATACAATTTATAAAGTTTGATATTAATGTCGATTTTTAAAATTGAAGAAGTACATTTTTTTTAGAATTAAGTCATTTTCATAAAAATCAAATTGATTGTACGTTATTATTTTTGTTATTCAATTAATTAAGACATTTACCATAACTTTTTTATTTAACATTTAACAAAAAAAAATTTTCTTTAGTTTCAACAAAGTGTGATAAAATTTGCGGAAGAAAAATAGAAGAAAACAAAAAGAAAAGGTGACGTCGAAAAAGTGGAAAATGGTCACGCGCAACTCTCTTAACTCTTTCTCTTTCGCGATTCATAAATCACCATTCGGCCTATTCTATTCAAATGAAATCCTCTTGCACTTTTCTTCTTCTTCTTCTTCTTTTTTTTTACCTTCTTATCTCTCTCTCGCTACTACTTCTTTCTCTCTCTTTCTTTTCTTCCTCCTCGTATACTCCTTCTCTTATACTTCCACCCTTTCTCTCATTCTTATCTTCATCTTCATCTTTCATTTACGAACACGTCGAATGCTATCGATTGTTTTTCTTCGAACCGTTAACCCTCCTCTCCCGTCGCTTCTCTCTCTCTCTCTCTCTCTCTCTTTTTCTCTCTCGATGAATTTTTCAACTTTATGCTAATAAGTCACCTGGACCTTATATACTGATTTTTCTTTTCAAATACTTCGTATTGATGAAAATGCAAGCGCCAGGCGCATTTGTAATGTTAATGTTAACGTTTGAAAATATTTTGATGCTGTTTTCAATTAAAAAATAAATATTTTTGAAATAAATATTGATTAATATCAATCCTTCCTGTTTCTATATCAATGAATATTTTATATCTAAATAAATAACTTTGTAATCAATCAATCAATCAATCAATCTTCCATCAATATCAACGAATTCATTAAATTCATTTCCGCAGTAAATTCCATACACATTATTAATCCAACAATCTAACCAACATAAAAGACCAAACCACCTAAAACTAAAAATATCAAAAAAATCAACCAGTAGCATTTAAAAATAGTCACCAGTCCAATTTGTACCGGAATATATATTTCCATAGCCCAAGACAGCAACTAACGCTATAGTCTGACCGTTTCTCGTCCCTTTCTACTTATCCACACAGCAGCAGCAGCCGTCTACTACTATCACACTTCGAAGAAGTGTGGAATACACTTAAGAGCTCTCTCTCTCTCTTTCTCTTACTCTCTTTCTATATATCTACATACGCCCTTCAGAGTATCTGACTCGCGATTATGTCCACAACCGTACCGAGGGCTAATAAAGTTGCCTGACTATCGAACTTACAGAAGGAAAGAAGAGAAAGAAGAGGGACAAACAACAAACTCTCCATATTGTCTTTTTACTTTCGATAAGCTTAGCGCATATATATGTATATTCAAGCAAGGCGCGAGGAGAAGCTATATATACTTGTGCCAAGCCTTTGATGCGACTATCGATAACTGACGATTCTCCGCATGCTCTTTCTTTTTTTTTCTCCAAGTTTTGCCTCCTACTAGTTGTTGAGAGGAGAATGTATGAACGTCGTTAAACGCGTTCGCGTATCTTTTTTTATTTTTTTTTCTTTTTTTTTTTCAAACTCTAGTCTTTGTTGTAGAACGTTTTATCTTTTGTTTGAAAGAGAGAGAAAAAGTGGTTGTGTTTTTTATAATGCTGAAGTAGAAGCGTACAGAGCATTTGAGAGATCTCGATTTTGAATGGTACATTTTACAGGTGACTTTTGTTTTATGGGAGAGGATACTATGGCACTTGTTGCATTTATAGAATTAACTGTATATATTCCTTTCCTGTATTTTTTTTATAAATTTTAACGTAGATTAGTAATGATTAAAAAAAATGATTTTTTTTTTTAAATTGCTTACAGCTTTTTTTTTATCTGTCAAGTCAATTGTTTTGCAATTGTGTAATCATGAAAAATTGCCATATTCGACTCCCGCAACGACAATAAAATCGCAACTTTCTAAAGTACAAGAGGCCAAGTTTACCGGAGAAGATATTACATTTATTACAATAATAAGTAGCGAGTGGCTTATTAAAAAAAAAAAATAATAAAGAGTAAATTCTCATTAAAGGTAGCGTGTGCCAGAGTCAAAAAACCGCAAGTAAAAGAGAAAAGTAGAAATATAAGATTGTAAAGAAGAAGAAGAAGAAGAAGAAGAAGAAGAAGAAGAAGAAAGGTACAAAACCTAAGTGGCGCCTGAGGCCTAAAACGTTTTTCTGACTTTCAAGAAGGTGAAAACGTCGACACTGATGCCACACGACGATGATAATTCCTGTACTCCGCAAAAGAGATTGAAGACTCAAGGACGCGGTTGTTGGTTAATTCTCGGTCAGAATATATACATTCTTTTTTTTTTCTTTTTTTTAATTTTTACATTAAATATTTACGCATTTTCTTTATATTCTTACATTTTACAGTAATTTCCTTAAATTATTATTTCACATAATTTTGACTTTTCGTATTTTACACACGAAAAAAAAAACACAGCAGGACGTAATCTAATTCTCATATCTTACCAAAGCAATAAATTTAACAAATTTTTACTTATATACATTAAATAATATTTTTTTCTTCCTTCAATTTTTTTCATCTTCCACTCACAGTTACTTGTTACATATACACCAATTTTCCAAAGTTTCCTTTATCTTAATGTGAACATTAGATATATAGTTTTGGCAGTTATAACTACAGAAAATAAAAGAGAGAATAAAAGAGAAAGAGAGTTTATAGAGATAATATAATGCCAAGTACAGGATAATATCAGTCGATTAACGACGATATTTATGTAACTCTATTTGCCATTCTCTAAACGTATACATACATATACGTACGTTACATGTATAAATATCATACAATATAATACACAGTATACAGGTAAACGCATTACCTATTTATAAATTAAAATAAAAAAATTCAACTTGTAATAAGACTATCGAACAAACTAAGCGCTTTTATTACCCAACATCAGCAGCAGTTGTAGTTGTAGTTGTAGTAGTACTACACTTACTTCAAATCCCTTGCATAACCATATAAGACTCACTGCGGGGCGGCCAAACCACATTTAAAAGCCCTATATACATAATATATACTCGCGATAATAAGCCAGACGCACACTCACCTACTATCCTTCTTCCTCCTTCTTCCTTCATTCTCTCTTTTACTTGTGACTCTTCTTCCTTCCGTTCTCTCTCTTCTCTTCCCTCCCTTTCTCAACATTAACTCCTTTTTCTTCTACTTCTTCTTCTTATTCTTCTTCCTTTCCTCCACTTTATATATAAACCTCTACCACTTTTACCTTCTCTCTTTTTCCTTTTTTCCAAGTGAAGCTACTCCTGCTACTGCTGCTGCTGTTGCTACTTCTCTTGGCTAACGGTACTTACGCACATACATACATACATACAAACATACGAGTGTAAAGCTTCTCTCTGTTATATAGCTATTAAGGAAAAGCAGAGAATAAGGAAGAGGAGGAGGAGGAGAAGAAGACATGTGGGTCAGCTGGTTTTTGCCTTCTGACTACCCGCTGTGCAAGAATGTTGACTGAACGATCTCTCTTCTCTCTCTCTTTTTTTTTTCTTTTAGCGAGACGATAATGATGATGATGATGATGATTTCTGTGCAATGACAGTTGTTGTACGAGTTTCTTGTTGATATTTGAGTTTGTTGGAAATAGTAAACAATAATTCTGGTGATTTTTATAAATGTGAAAAAAAAAAAAAAAAAATTGATGAAAGATTTAATGAACGATATAGGTATGCATATTATAATTAGGTATATTCGTGATGAAAATCAAAAGCGTGCCAATTGAATAATAGATGGGATGAGACAAAACATATGATTTGAAAATAAAAAAGAGGGAAATAGAGCCTGTAAGCTTACTAGTAATAAAAAAAAATAAAACACCTGCGTCATCGTATGCTTCCATGCACAATACACATATCTACACACATACACTCATATATATATATATATATATATATAAAGTACAATTCAAGCAAGCGTAACACAATTTCGCGTTCCAATCCAATTATTTAATGCTCTCTGATTTCTGTATTCTTTTTTT
>JAPYZE010002066.1:0-24240 GCA_030522805.1 Leptomastidea abnormis
TCTCTCGGGGAAGGAACTACAAACCCACACAGACACACACACTCATAGCACTTAACCTTACTCTTTTATTTTCCAGAATTACGCTAATACGTACGGTGCATTTTATTAAAAAAAAATCGACTATTCAAGTACGCGATAATTATTTATCGGTCATTATCAATTTGCATATTTTTCATATTTTCATTAGATAATTTAGGAAACGTAAAATAATGTAGAGAAGTTTAAAAAAATCAATAAAATATATCATCAATTGCTCTCTTGCATTTTTGCCGTGTCTAATACATTGGATCCTGAATGTAAGTATATGCACTTTTTTCATAATTATTATTCAACTTAATGGTTATATGTTTATTTAATAATAATTGATAAATAATTAATTAACACTCTAGTCGTTTATTTATAAGATTGGGATAATTAAACGAAGGTAATATAACATGGTAATAGGGTCTCTTACATTTACGTATATAGATAGGTATACATACATAATTTTGCAACGTGAAGTGCATGAAAAATCGTAAGTAAAAACGATGGACTATCATCTTAATAAATGCCTAAAATCGTTAAGATTAAAAATATCAACTGAAAAATAATCGTAATTATATTTATATCGCATATAACACATAATCCTATAATGAGCTATATATCTATAGATATTCCACGTTATACCCATACTCCATTATAAAAGAAAAAGAAAAAAAAACCGAGAGTCGTCAATGACTCAAAATTCCTGATAATAAATAAAAAGAAAAAAAAAACCTGTAACGTGCAAAAAACACTGCCACGTAGATTACATAACGAGAAAGAAAAAGAGAGAAGTGCCGGTAAAGTTAATATAGGGCTGAGGGGATATAGCTGTTATAGCTTTGCATATAGACACGAACTTCTACGGTCAGTTTTCGCTGGATACCGTAATTGTATATACCAATACTATCTATTTGCACGTGGCTGACGTTGCCTCGCCCATATCATCACAGCGGCTAATACATACAATCGACGTCCACATAATATCCTCATTATACTTCGAGTGATACGATAGTGTAGCCGGGCAATAATATCATCATCATCATCATCATCATCACCTCCAAAAATAGAGTACGCGGATAAGGTTTGGTGCATCTAGTATATGTAGTACTGAAAGGCAAGTGTACACTATTATTACCCAAAGTATAGTTTCACACCACCCCATAAGTCCCATATATTACTACATAATAAACTTCATTCAGTTAGTTCAAAATTTCTGAATAGTGTAAAAAACCGGAAGTTTATATTCAAGGTTGTCTGGTATACGAAAACCACGTGCGCTTCACACACACATACAATCTCAGGTAGTTTTTTCTTTTTCTCATAACGTATAAGTATAGCATTTATATAAACTGGGTCATCATCACTATTGTATCGCATAATATAATACGACACGGTCAAAGTCTTATTTGGCTGCGACGAGAGCTAAAGCGTCTCTCTTAAAGGTTCCCCTCCTGCACACGCGTTAAATACAAAAAAAAAATGCGATAACAATATATAAAATACACACCTAATATATACATGCGCAATACGTAGACTTGGATAAAGATAAAAACAAAAACGCGCATATTTCATGTATAAGCAATATTGTTAAGACTATACTCATCATCAACTGCAGAAATTGATCCCGCAGCCCTCAAATTACTCATCTTCAAGTTCCCCCCCCAATTGAACGCCCTGAACTCGATCTGTTGGATATGGGTCGTTAATGACCTAACACGCACGCAGTTATCATTTTCTACGATCCAAAAAGCTTCGCATTATTTTCAAGCTATCCGGTTTATATAGTGCACTCGAGATCGCTTTTATTCTCGATATTTTATATCTGAAACAGTTTTTTGGAGCATCGCAACATTCGCAACCGAAACATTATCAGTTGATCGACGCTTTGAGCAGCAGTTAGGACCTGCAAGAAGGCTGTTTCGTTCAACTCTATAGGACTTAGGGTAGCTAAAATTCAGGTATGATAAACTTCTTCAAGTAGTACTGGGTAACCTGGAGATTATCCGAATCGGTCAGAAGAAACGTCCCATCTTACTGACACAATACTATATGATATAAAAAAATAATAAACGCGCAGGGAGCACAAAATGCGCTTTGATGCATCTCAGCAGCCTTTCGTGCGGGTAGCTATATAAAAGCCTGCAGAAGAAGAGAGCGAGAGGAGCGCGCGCGAGACGAGCAATCAATATGGCCTCCACGAACTCTGCACTATGCCTTGCTCGTTCGCGGGGCCAGCGCGCAACGCGTTTACAAACTTATTTCGCGTTTCCTCGTTACCTTCCGCGTAGGAGTTTTATATCCTGCTGACAATCGTAGAGTGCATAATTTCCCTTCTACCCTCCTCCCCCTCCCTGTCTACGATCGACACGGATTATTGTATTCCACCCACGGTATAATATAGTTATATATAAGTAATCGAAGTTATCCGGGCAAAAGCGTCGTCGGCTTATATTATTCCCCCTCGGAGACGATCTTTCAACTTCGTTTGTGCGTATAACGTCCGGCAGACTTGTCTTCTAATTCGCTTTACGTATAACCTCGATTTTATCGTTTTATAAAAAACGTAGTTTTTATTGTTAACCATCAACTCCGAAAATTAAAATTTCGGAGCAATCAATTTTATATACCGGGGTTGCGGCGACTTTTTCATCAGCTGGTCGAGAGCAGCGAGCCCCGTGCGCATATATATATATCGCACCCACAACACAGCGCCAGGGGGCGGACGACGACGACGACGGCAGCGGTGGCGGAGTGGCTATAGCGATATGGCAGTGACTTCGCCCTTGCTTCGCTCTTTTCTCTCTACACTTTATATCTTGTGTTGTATAGAGAGATCGGATAAGCCTGCTGCTGCGCTCATGTAATATTATTATTACCGGGAGGGTAGTTTTTTTATTGCTATTTGTGTGTAAGCTTTTGACGATTACATTTTGGAGTTTGGCTTCAGTTTTGGGACGATAATGATGGTTGAATTTGTTGGACTGATGCTGCAGTTGATGAAGTTAAAGTAGGTACGACGATTGCGGTGTGTAGCTCCTTTTATTTGTGTGTAGTTTGGTGTAGGTGGGTTGCTTATGGTTGTTTTGATATGTTAAATTGGGAAAAATTGGTTGAGAAATTGGGCTGTATTGGAATTTTAAGGCTTATTTTTTCGATTTATTTTTTTATTTTTATTTATTTTTTTAATTTTCTAGTAATTACTATGTATAGGTACTTATATTTTTAGAGTCAGGGGTTGTTTACATGTTATTGTAGCCAATTAATTGTAGAATTGTTAAGTATTAAGAACAATGAAAAAATGTGTGAATCATGACTTGTATTATTATTGTCTTATTTGAATTATTCTTTACTATTCCTAATTGTATTTTTTTCAAACTTGAAACTGCACTTGCTGAATTATAAATAATTTACAAATTTACAAATTAATAACTGTGATTTATAAAATTCCAGTAATTTTATACTAAATGCTTTTAGTATTATTATTGTAATGAAAAAAAAAAATTTAATTTAAATAATTATAATACAATATTATTATTAATAATAATAATAATACTTTTATATTTCATAGCTAAAATGTAACAATTTAGCTAAATAAAATTTTTTTTACAGACTTTTGATGCTCCATGTTTAGAGTACTGGCCAGTTCATCATGTCTGAATCTGAAAAAGTGGAAACCAGCTCAGTACCTAAATCTTTGAAAGATGAGACCCAAAGTGATGATGTTTCTTCCAAGGATAAACTAAGCATTCAGCAGATTTTGGAAGGTATGACTAATGAATTTAACAAAACTGGAACAAAAAAAGATGAGTCTAGTAAAAAGATCAATAAGACTGAATCACCAACAAAGAAACAAGAAAAGTCTCCAATTAAACCTGTTGAAGAAGTTGTAAAAACTACAAAAGCACATAAAAGTCCAAATAAAATTGAGACCAAAATTATAAAGGAAAATATTCCTGAAAAAAAAATTGACAAAGTGGTCAAAGAAAAAGAAGTACCAGCAAAACAAGAAACTACTCCAAAAAAAGATGCTCCGGCAAGAATTGTATTTACATTCAGGACTATTGATGAAAATACAGATCATGGCAAGAAAACTAAAATTTCCAGTTGTCCATCAAATTTGTCTTTAGTGCCAGATGAGTTTACTAACTGTGATCAAAAATGTGGTGTATCTGTAAAAATTGAGAACTTTGATGAAGTTTGTAGTGAAACAAATAAACCAAATGCTGAAGAAAATGTAGACAATAGTGAAAAAAGTGATAAGTTGCCAAATACTGATAAACAAAGTACAGAAGATCAGTCAAGTACAAAAGAAAAAAGTGAGAATGAAAAAGAGAAAGTATCACTAAAAAGTAGTGAATCAAACCCAAATGTTAATTCTGAAAATGAAAATAATAAACTTACAAATACTGATGAAGCTTCAGAAGAGCAAAAGTCATCACCAAATACCAGAAAAAATAAGCAAAAACGTCTAAAAGAAACAAGGTTGGTTTATTGTTAATTTAATAAAATTTTATTTCTTAATTAATCTACTTTTTTATTGCAAAATTTATTTTATAAGTAATATAATAATGTTAATGTTTAATGTATTATTTATTTTATTATTTTAATTTAGCGATGAATCTGTTTTATTAAAACGTTCTGCTAGAAGATTGTCAAAAGAAAGTTTCAAAAGTACGGTATTAGAAAGTGCAATGGCCAGAAAAGAAAGATCAAATTATACAACAGAAACAATAAAAAGAAGATACAGTAAACCAGGCAGGCCAAGAAAAAATTTTGTAGAAAAAAAGGCTCCTGTGCCTAAATTGAATCCCTTAGATACTTCTAAATTAACTTCTGTAGAACCTGCACCTGAAGTTGTAGAACCAAATAAAAAAGAAGAACCTGTTTCCAAAAAAGATTCAACAATACCCAAATTAACACCTATAAATTCTTCAAAACCATCTACAGATAAAAAAGATAATTTACCTAAATTGAATCCAATTAATCCACCAAAATTAGCTTCAGACAAAAAAAATAGTACCCTTCCTAAGTTAAGTCCATTAAAACCATTAAAAAATGTAACCACAGAAGATGTCAATGTTAATGGCTTAATTGTTAATGACTCTCAGAAATTAAATAAGTATGCTGGGATGCCCAAGTTAACACCAATTGTTAAAACCTGTGAAATGATGAAACCTAAATATATTGAATCAAGTGATATTGGTGCAAGTTTGAGTGATACTGAATTGTCAAAAAATTCAAGTAGCACTTTTCAAAAACCACTTGCAATGAAAATAAAAAGAGACAAGAACAAATTTTTAGTAGTGGACCATACTAAAAAAGTTGCTAAGGGAAATGGTTTTATGGGTATGTTAATTTTTTTAATTTTTTAATTTTTTTAATTTAAATAAGTGTCCCAAGTATTCTTATAACACTTTGTTATTAATTTTTAGGAAATATGAGTCCAACAAGTGACACTGCTGGTTCTTACGAAGATGCAATAGCAGAAGGTAGTATGATTGTATAAATGTTATTTATGTTTATATTTTCATATTTCAAGTAACCAATGTTGATTTTTAGAAAATGTAATTCCTGCAAAAAAACCTCGCAGAAGTGCAACTCCCAATCCTAAAAAAGTTGATATATCAAAGTCTGAAGGAATATCCATCTTAAAAAATATGCAAACAGAATCTAAGGTAAAACTTAAAAAATTTGTTACTTTGTAGATTTAATCGAAAAACACAATTTATTTTTATTTAAAACAAAATCATGGAAGGTTTGAATATCTACTATTTTACGGTTTTAGAAATCAGAGACGATGGAGTGTTTGTGCGAGGTCAGATCCCAACTGTTCGTAACGATAACGAGCGCCGATGCGCCCTTGTACTGCACAGCCCTGGACTCGATTGATAATCGCGTAGACCGATGCCACAACGAGGTGGACCACGACGATGTAGCAATGCGACGACCGAGTACGCGAATACCATACATCATCCTGTGTCGTACGCACAAGGATCGTCTGATACGACACAACTGCTGCCCGAGCTGTGGCCTATTTTGTGCCCAGGGTCGTTTCGTGCACTGTTCAAACGGTCACCAGTATCACAAGGGCTGTGAAGTTTACTATGATGAAAAACCTCTTTGCCCACACTGCGCGAGCTATGGCCTCTCTTACGACGTTCACATTACTATGACCGGTAAACGTAAGGCTGCAGGTGCGCAACCAAGTAAACCAGTTGCTCGTAAAGAACCAGCTGCCCGATTTACTTTACCTGGATCTGGAGATAATGCCAAACTTGCAGAGCAAAAGCCTATTCCCAAAAAATCAACCGAGCCTCTCATAAGCCCGGAACTTATAAGAATCCCCGAAGCAACCGTAACCGATAAATCCGAGCGTTACACGATCATGAGTTTGTACAACGCTGTTAAAAACGAAGAATTGCAAAAATTGGTCAATGTTTTAGGTAATCATAAATTTAAATAATAATAATTATATAGTTATTTTAAAATGGAATTTTAAATGTTAAATTAAAACGTAAAATTTTATTGCTAGCCTTCGGCATAAATGCCAATCACGCGTTTCGTGATCAGGGTCTTCGGACGAGTCTTCATATTGCTGCGGAGAAGGGACATTTGGCCTCTGTACATGTTCTTGTGCAGGCGGGCGCCCAGCTTGATGTTTTGGATAAAAATCAGCTATCTCCACTGATGTTAGCTGCAATGAATGGTAAAGCCGACGTTGTCAGATACTTGGTAAGAGTAGGAGCGGATGTGATGCTAAAGGGCGAGGATGGCATGACTGCTCTTCATATGGCTGCTAAAGCTGGTCACTTGGAAGCTTGTAAAGTTTTAATAAGCGAGTGTAAAGTACCTAGGACCTTAGTTGGTAGTTATTAATTTTTCTTTTTTACTTTTGTTAATTGATTCATTTTCTTTTCATATAACAAATAATTTAATTTTTTTTTTATTAAAAGATTCAGTAGACGATGGTGGATGGACGAGTCTGATCTGGGCTTGCGAATTCAGTCACGTAGAAGTAGCTCAATTTTTATTAGAGAACAAATGTGATCCTTTGATTAGGGATGCTGAACAAAACATAGCTTTACATTGGAGCGCTTACAGTGGTAGCCACCAAATAACGGAGATGCTTCTTAATTTAGGCTGTGATGCTAATGTTGTAAACGTTCACGGAGATTCACCTTTGTAAGTATAGTCTAAATAATCTTAAAATTGATGAAATTTTATGTATACTTAGCTATTTATGTTATTGTAGACATATAGCGTCGCGAAGAGATCAGTATGGTGTATGTGTTTTATTATTAGCGAGAGGCGCCCGAGTTGGTGAAGTAAATAGTAATGGAGAAACTGCCATAGATTGTTGTAGCGGTACTGGCGATACCTTAAATGTACTTAAGTTAAATTCCACAGTTAACCAGCAAGCTGACAACTTGTCAGAGAAAACAGTCAAAATATTAACAAAGTAAGCTATCATTATTGTTGAATTTCTCTTATCTTAACTTAATAAATTATTTATTTTAATTTTCTTTTAAAATCTAATTTTATTTTAGTGATATAACACGAGGCAAAGAATCAAATCCTGTTCAGTGCGTAAATGGTGTTGATTTCGAAGATAAGCCAACAGATTTCGTTTACGTAACGGAAAATTGTTTTACTAGTAAAATAAATGTTGATCGAACAATAACGTCTTTGCAATCCTGCCGTTGTGAAGATAATTGTAGTTCTGACCAATGTTTGTGCGGCAACATTAGTTTACGCTGTTGGTATAATGATGAAGGGAAACTAGTACCTGAATTTAATTATGCAGGTATTGATGAAATACCTGCATAACTAACTTAATTATTTCTTATTAAAATAAATGATGTATCTAAAGATAAACATTTAACGATTTTCTTTTCAGATCCTCCCATGATATTTGAGTGCAATCCAGCATGTGATTGCAACAAAATAAGGTGTAATAATCGCGTAGTACAACACGGGATGACACAGCGGTTTCAACTTTTTAGAACTGAAGAAAAAGGCTGGGGATTGAGAACCCTTCGACCCATTGCAAAAGGCGCTTACGTATGTGAGTATGTAGGTGAAATAATATCCGACTCCGAGGCTGATCTTCGGGAAGACGATTCTTATTTATTTGACTTGGATAATAGGGTAAGCATAAGACCATATTATGTGTTATAAATTGGAAAAAAAATAGTTTAAAAATATATTAACCAATTTTTTTGTGATTATTTAGGATGGTGAGACTTATTGTATTGATGCTAGACGTTACGGTAATTTAGCTCGATTTATCAACCACTCTTGTACTCCAAATTTATTTCCTATCAGGGTCTTTGTAGAACACCAAGACCTCCGTTTCCCACGTATAGCGTTTTTTGCAAATAGAGATATTGAGGCAGATGAAGAATTGGGGTATGCAAAAAAATTTCGTTAATTTTCTTGTTAGATGGGATTCTATCACTATTTTCAATGCTAAAATATTTGCAGCTTTGATTATGGAGAAAAGTTTTGGATAATAAAGTATAAATCTTTTACATGTACTTGTGGTGCAGAAAATTGTCGATATTCTGATAAGACAATACAAATCACATTAAATAATTATAGACAGAGAGTGCAAGCAGAAGAAGTTCAAGCCGCTAAACCTGCAACTGCTTAAAAAAATTAAATTTCAATTAATAGACTGATATTGTACCATTAACAGTTTGCTAAATAACATATTTATCTTGTAAATATAAAAAAATAATGCGATTAAACTCGTTACACAGAATATTAAATTAAACATTATATAATTCACGTGTTCAAAGACTATCATAAGCAGTTGTTACAACTACAATAATATTCGAGATAAATTGGTTTTTGAAAAATGCTATGTTAATATATGATAAATTAATAATTTGTATTATGTTTGTATACCACATATCTAGAATGGTGTTGTAAATATAATACCTCGGGTATGTTTTTGTTATAAAGGCTATTCATTATAAAAACACTAGATCGAAGACTACGCTTTCAAAAATTATAAGAATATGTACAAATATTTTTGATATAAACACCCTGCCAATGCTACAGTAACTTAATTTTGAAATGAGGATGTTTTCCACATTTAAGTAAAACAATGTGCCACTTGCGATATTTATTACATAAAAGTAAAAAATAATTACAACTAATGTAAGATTATCTCAATATTTGTGTTCATGTTTTGTTGATATATAGACTGTCGTTTTTAAAAATTAAAAAATAAAAAAAAATTGAAAAAACTTTGGTGCAAAATTAATTACCTAATTAGATTCAATTAACTTTATATTAAAATTCAAAAAAAGATATTTTTTTAATTAGATGAAAATTTACACTGCACATTCAAAAATTTATCACAAATTAATGCAATCTTTAAACGTAAATTTTATGGTGCTAATGTAATAGCAATATGCATTAATTGGATATATTATGAAATAAACATGAATAGTTTCATTATATTTAAATACTATAAGTAGAATATAAAAGTGGAAATAGAAAATAATTATTGTATAATGTACAGTGTTATAATAATTATTTAAATATAATTGAAATTGGAGAAAGTTTCTTGCTGAGTTACAATTTCGTTTTGAGTGCTTAAATTGTAGTTGTACATTAATATCATTTTGTACAAATGAATACTTTTGTAAAATAAAGTTAAAGTTTATTTAAATGCTTTTATTGAATTTATTAATCTATATATTCTTTATGTTTTCATGAAATTAACAAATCATAGAAAATGAATACAACTTCAAGTTACATAATTGTATACATTTCAGATTAATTATCAAAATTTTTAGTAGAAAAATATCCAACATTGAGAAGAAGAAAATCAATTATTTTATAAAAAAAAATGCAATAAATAAATAAGTACAATTTTGAACATGAGAGATTTAGTACATAAAGTATTAGATATTACTATTGGAAATGTGTTTGGAAAAGATGTCACTTGTAGGGAACGAATACGTCGATGTGACGCTTATCAGCCAGGGGTTTTAGTAGAATTTGGTAGAACTCAAGTTAAAGTACGTTTTTTGAAATTTTGGCACATACTTATAATTTATAAATAGCACTTAATAAAATTTTTTTATTTAATAAATCTTTTTTTTTTTCTTTTATTGCATTACACTGAAGTTATTATCTTCTTTTTCATATCTTTGACATCAACCTTTTTTTGTTTCAATTTTATTTAAACTAATTAATACATATAATTTTTTTTTTTTATTTCATAAGTCAGTTTGAATCTTTGTTATTTATTAAAATTGAAAAAAATTATCGATCATCTTATTAATATTTGTGTATTTTAATATTTTTTCTCATATTTAATGATGAAAGATTTTTCCAGATAAGTTATTCTAGCACCGTAACTATACACAGTTTATTAAATAAACAAATTATAAAATTTAAGTTTAATCGTTAATAAAAATTCATTCAAACTGTCTTTAAAGTTAGACAGTAGATGTCTCAGGTGTACGAACTAGTTCGTTCAGGCGAAGTTTTTGCAAACATCGGTTGATTATCTTTGTAATTTTGAAGTATGAACTTTTATTATCGATTAAAGTACATTTAAGTTAAAAAATGTATTAAGTGTTTTATTACACTTTATGTAGTTCAAAACAATTTATCCACAATGAACGGGTTAAAGGTAAATTCAAGCTTAATTGTAACTTACCTAACCTTCAAGGTTATATTGTCAAAAATATATTTTATTATTTAAACAAAAATCATATTGAAATTAATTAAATACATTAACGTAAATGCCTTACATATTATTCTAACTATTGTTTATATACTTTTTAAAATTATCTTACAAGTTTTTATAAAAATGTTATTGTTATTTTTTAAGTTGTACAAGAAATTTTTAATGCCCTGTGGTCTCTGCGCTGCAGTTCCTGTCATGAAATCACAGCCTAAAGAACAACCAACAAATCTCAACAATGAAACTCAACCTAAAACTCTCATTCGACCTTCTGAATTACCACTTTACACAATTGAAAAAGCTGAGGAACCTCCATGGTAAAGAGAAAGTAATTTTCATATTTTAGATGAAAAATATATTAGAAGCTAGGACTGAGTATGATGTTTGTAAAAACTTTTGTGCATCAATTCATTTTAGATTTATTAAAACAAATAGATTCATTGATATTTTATTAATTATTACACATTATATAGAATAAATGTATTTTCACAGCATTCGAACAGAAGAAGGAATTTTGGAACAAAGTTTTGGAAATGCAAGAAAATCAGTACAAGAGTTTCTTAAACAGTTTACTGCCTACACAGATGTTGTAACTCACACAATTGATACTGGTTATGCACATAGTCAAGGTGAAACATTTGTTGTTCAACTAGAATCAAAAAACATTTATCTGATCAAACATTATATCCTTTTTTATAGTCACTCTTGATTATTTGAGAGAAGAATCAAATGTGCTACCAAGGATTGGAGCAGTTGGAGTTGGTGGCATTACTGGATTAATCTTAGGTTTAAGAGGAGGCAAATTTAAAAAATTAGTTTATACAACCACAGGTGCATTAGTTGTTGCATCAATTTGTTACCCAAAACAAGCTCAAGAAGGAGTAGTACTGGCTAAATACTATGTAAATGTTGGCTACAATTTTTTATATGGAGGTAAAATTTTATAAACTAATTTTTTTTTAATATTTTATTTGATCTAAGTGCCTAGTTTGATAATAATTTATAAAGATAAAATTGATTCTCACAGTAAAACCGGGAGATGCTGGTCAACTTGAAATAGCTTGGCCACAATTGCCAAAAGTTCCAACCAATGTATCCGAATTCTCAGAGATAGCTAGCAGCGCTGCAGGTTCAGCATATTCAGCTGCTGGTACGCTAGTTAATAAAGGTGTAAAAGCTTTTAAAGGGTTATTAGAAGTAGGTGAAATTTTTTTTTTATTTTACATCCTCACCTTCTTAAAAGAGATTCCTAGATATATTACTCAATACTTAAACAAATTTAATATTTATTTATTTTATTTATTTATTATTATTCACGGGCTGTAGCCCTTTACATTAAAAAGATATAATAATGGTGGTACGACGCCCGGAGTACTCAGTCGCTAATATATTTATAATTTTAAAAATTTATTATAACTTTTTTACTATTGGTTTTGTTTAAGTTTATATATTAGGTAATTAAAAATATAATGTTAAAAAATACACAAGTTTTTAAAAATACATTCTTTCTTAAAAAATATTACTGTTCCTTAGAATCAAAAAATGGTACTGATATTCATTCGGTAAATCGAAATATGTCGTTTATCCGAAATGATCTGGAAGCTCAAAAAATTATAGAAATAGTGGATTCTATAGATTTGGAAAATGAAACTATCAGAGAAAAAATCAAAAAATTCTTTTTTTGGAAATAATATTGTATAGGTATTGAGTTCCTTATCCTTTACTATCCTTATATCCTATAACCAAATGTATATCAAATTTTTATATTTTTATAACTTATTTAAATAAACTTTATTGTTTAATACAGGATCCTGAATCGCCATATGAAAAGCCAAAAAGCAATTGAATTAGCAAAATATCAGAAAAATGTATGCTAGTAGCACCAATATGTGATTGTATTAAAAATCATACTTTCCAACAGTTTTTAGATTGATTTTCAAAAAATTGAGTCAACAAATCATGATTTTTATCAAACATTGTAAATCGTGCTAATTGGAGATTATATTTATAAAGAAATTTTATGGAACTAATATGGAAAATAATAAAAATTGTTAAGTCAAACATTTATTTATTTATTTATTGAACAAGAAAATATTTCATAATATTACAAAATTCTTGCAATATTATAAACAATTAAATTAATTTTTTATATTAATATTTTTATATTTTACAGTCAAACCATTTAAAAAGTTAAAACAAAATTCATTAATCCATACATTAAAAAATTATGAACTCTATTCCAATCTAATTGCTCAAATTAAAATCTTTTTTAAAACTTTAAGAAACCATTAAAAACAAAGTATTTCTTTTAATAACAAACTTCAATTTATCTATATGATCAATATGAGTAGAGAGAAATAAAGATAGTGAGTGCATGAATCATTAGCTGCTGGTGCGTGTTTTTTTTTTTTAATAAATATAAAAGTTTAATTCATTAGGTTATAAAAAATTTTTTTTATTAAATTTTATGTGTCTTTCTATATATTTTTTATTTTGACATCGCCAAAAAGATTGCTATTTAAAATATTATCAAAATATTTTGATGCAAAGGACATTTGGTGTATAGCTTTATTTTAGCAATTTAATAAGTGATTGTAACTTGCAAAAAATACTAAATCAATAAGAATTCAACTTATATCTACGTATACTAGCAAAAAAATTTTTTTATTATATTCTAGCCGTAATAAGTTGATTAAACCACAAATCTTTGCAATAAGGCTCTTACTTAAAAACCGACTAACTGATAAACTGGTTAGCGTTTAATAATCGGTTAACCGAAACCCGAAAACCTGTTTCAATCGAATACCCATTTAAAAATCAATTAATCAGTAGACCGACTAACCGGATAAGCAAGTCGCTTCAACCTTATGTATATGCTGTTAATTTCAATGTCATAATCTGACCTATAAATAAAATCATAACAATTATCACTCATTTGATCTCTGCTGGTTAATATAGAGACAAAACGTTCATATGACATTCTATCTTCAAAGAGGATGTCTCTTAAGCTACCAAAATTAGCGTGACAATTAAAGTACAAACTGTAAAGTAATCTGACAAAAAAATAGTTAAGAACTAGTTCTGTATAAGATTCTTCGTATTTTAGTTTTTTTTTGCTTACTATCCTCTTAATCATTTCGTATGTGCTGGGTTCTTCAATGTATTGGTCCATAGCCATGGTATCAAAAAGTAACTTTAGCAAATCTCTATATTCTTCTGGACTTGAAGCAATGAAGTTTTCCGCTTCCATTATTTTCTAAAATAAAAAATAAATTAATAAATATCTTATTTAAGTAAATATATAAAATAAAGCTATTTATTGGATACCAGTTATGTAAGCAAATAATAAATAATAATTAAAAGATAAATTAATTGAAAACATTTTTTTATTTTTTATTTTTTACTTTAAAAATTAAATATTTATTTATAATTAGATACTTACATTTTCCTTTTTTACATCTAGCAACAATTTATTTTTTATATTGCTCTCTACTGTTTTTTTAAGAATGATCATTTCTCTGTCATATTTTCTCTAAAAAAAATAAATTTTTTTTAAATAAAAAAAAGAAAAACAAAGAGAGAGAAATAGACTTACTCTCTCAAATTTAGATCTTTTATTTTCTCTATGAATCAATAAGTTGCGTGTGTTGCTGCTGCTAGCGGGTAACATTACCAATGCCAGTTTTCGCCTTGACGTGGGCGCATACCCACGGCCCAAACTTTTTCTCAACTCATTTCTTGATTCTCTTACTGGGATCTTGACAAAAAAAATAAAATAAAATAAAAAAACTTATAAACAATAAACCAAATACAACAGTTTACGTTTATTTAGATTAAGGTTAAGTTTATAGGAAAATATAAAATCTTTCTTACTAAATTAAATTTATTATTACATATCCCATTTATAACGCAGGTTTTAGATACAGACGATTTCAGTAACGAGAACATATTGCTTTTTTATATTATTAAAAGACGGTAAGGCGAAGCTGCAAGTTGTTGCTGGTTTTGTTTGTTTGTTTATTCTAATGGAAAAGTCGCTTGATTGTTTGAAAATTCACGTGTGTTTCTAACGCTGCTCCGAATTTGGCGATGGATTACGCTGATTGGTTAGACGTTAGCGCGTATTTGACAAGATGAAAAACTCCCTTCTTTACCATCAGAACCACTGACTGATTGATTGGTAAATCTGGAACATTTTGATATTTAATTGAACCTCCTATGAATTTTGTGTCGACAAATCAAAGTACCTCAAGATTAAATTTTTTTTACAATTTACAGTAAGATAATATTGGATTTTTCAACAATTAGTCCACCCTTGGCCCTTGGCGTTAGCGGCCGGCAGTCACCAGATGTCGACACACGTCCAACCTATTGGGCTATCAAAAAACAGTATATCTATACATGTAATCAAGAATTCGGCCAAGCTTCGCGCCCACGCGTTTTGTCCATTCCGCGACCTTTACCGCAAATCTTTACCTTACCTTTAACGTTTGGGCCAATAAGCCAATAGAAACAAGTGTTCAAATTTTGCCGGGCGTTCCAAAGCCATACAAATGTCAACGGTCATCTTTAGTTGCATCCAACAGTGATATATAACATTCCTTGTATATATTACCTCGTGAAAAGGAGTCATCGGAAAAAAAATATATAAGTATATAGTGTTTGTCTCTGTGTCATTCTAAAACTTCAGTGTCAGTGCGGGCTCGCCGATCGATCGTTCTTGTGTATTATGTGCTTCTATGTAACTCTCGCGATTCTTTACGCAAGATAATAACAGAATATATAATTAATTGATCGTATAAAAATCCGGTAAAGCGAGTGTAAGAAAATAAACGAAGGAGGAAAGAAAAAAGTGACGACGTATATATGTTTTAAGCCGTTGTACGTGGAATTATTCGCATAAATATCAAGTATCGTAATAGTGTTTCATTTTGCGCAGAGTCAAGCGTAGTAATATTATAGTCGCAGTAATAGCGAGAGTTGATGGCAAGGCGAGAGAGAAAGAAGTTTAGTGGCCGGTTAGTATACAAGTTTAGTATAGAACTGCACGCAGCATCTTGCGCGCAGAATCTTTCATTATATTCTCTTGCTTCTCGCCTCAATAGAAATAGACAGATATAGACAGATACGGTTAGTTGAACAGAAGAAGAAGAAGAAGAAAATAGTGCCATCATTATTTTCATTGTGTTAAGTATAGTTGTTACACCATTAAAATAGTGCCAAAGTGCGGAGGAGGACTATATAAACTGTGTAAGTGGGCCGCGGCTCAGCAATAATAAGCAGCAGTAGCAGACGCTGCACGCGGACCGGGCGTTATAAGTCGCGGAGCTTACACACTCCGCTTGCATTATAAAAGTACTGCATCTATAAGGAGCAAAGTTAGAGTAAATAGTTTGCACACATATACACATACACACAGTGTGTAGGAACAGTAGCAGATTTGGAGTCACCGCAGTGTAATATAGGTTCAGTGCATATAGGAGTTGCAGTAGGAGTCAAGAGTCAAGAGTCTTTGCCGCGTAATAATAAAACAGTCACTCACACATCCATATAGTATATAGTGCGCGTTATATATACTTATACTTTGTTTCCCCTCGTTGATCAGCGAGCCGTGGAGCAAGAGCTCATTGCAGCTGGCTTATACCTATAGGTATACTGTGTAGTAATATCTGCAGCACCGGTTAAACTCGTTATAATATAATAACACACAAACGATATAATCGTTGTGCTTGATATACGCGTGTGTGTTCTCGTGGCGGCATGCAGCAGCAGGCTCGTTGGTACAGCGAAGCTATTACGATGACGACGAAGAGGACGAGGATAACAACGACGTGTCATGAGCATCGTCGCGTCAGCTTGGGTTAAACGCAGGAGAAGCCCCACCTCGACCAACACCTTTCTCCGTAACAACCTCGGTTGTTTGACTCCGACAATTGCATAGTTGGATATTCGCGCGGGCGCGACTTGCTTCTGTTATTGTTGTTGTCTCTCCTTATCAACAACAAGATCACCAGGAGTAGACTACTAGACTCATCATCAAGAAGAATAAGGTGGAGGGAAACGACAACCGGCATAATGACGGACCAGCCGAAAATGTAAGTACAAACATACATGCACACCTATATGATAAGGAACAGCCCATCATATAATCATTTTGTATACATGTATTGTATACACACATACCTAGAGAAGTGCACACGTTTTCCTTTTGCAAGCGGCGCAGCAGCAAAAGTAGCAGAGGGTTGCTTTAAAAGAGGAGGGGCTGCTGCAAGAAAGAGAGAGAGAGAGAGAGAGTGAGAGAGAAAGCGGAGCAAGAGGAGCTGATCGATTTTTGGCCTTCTCGTTCTTCTCTCCTTCTCGCGCCTTCACATACATTTCACTCTCTCTCTCTCTCTCTTGCTTTCTTCCACTCCTTTTTAGATGATGTCTAGTTTGTTGTGTTTTTTTAACAGGATAAAACTGGATATTTGTGAGAAAAGTATAGATTTTATGCGTATATTATAGGTTTCTGTTGTCAAGTTTTTGATTGAGTTTATAAATATTTGTTTACATACCCCCTCCCCCTTCCTAAAACTGCATATCGTTTGTATTCGTTGCGCAGTTAAAATGAAATACGACTCTTTACTACGTAAGGAGAATCGTTGAAGAAAAAGGACGACTCTATTATCTTTTTAAACAACAATACCTACAAATTGCGCATGTACATATTAATATTGGCCAACTCATTATTATGACTTGACCTTGCCCTCATTACATTCTTTTTAGTCATATTACATACATCTTTTCTTAAATGTAAATAACAGGGTAAGTAATACCTACTACACCCATCATCGACCGCAACCGCGGACCAGTTCATCCGTAAAAAGTTGTGTTGTATGACAATTTTGAGGTTAGTCAAGTCTAGTCGTCGCGAATTTCTAACTTATAAAATTTGCTAAAAAAACATTGAAATACCGGCAATCTTTTATCTAAAATATCTATACGTTGTATTTGTGTATATAGAAGATGCGTTATCTTGATTGGCCTCTATTTTTAAATATAAACCAGCACCGGTATAATAAATGTGTGTGTGTTTATTGAACAGTAGCCTGTGAGCAGTAGATAGCAGCAGCAGAGTATTAAGCATAGAAGGCCTCCACCACGCGAACGCGCGCGCACGCCTGAATCAGCTGTGCGCCAGGCAACAACAACTTTCCCTCTCTCTCTCTCTCTCTCTCTCTCTCTCTCTCTCTCTCTCTCTCTCTCTCTCTCTCTCTCTCTCTCTCTCTTGCGCCTCCTTTACTCCCCTCACCTCGCCTATATAGATTGCTGGTATGTGCGGAGTACGCGCAGATAAGTTTCACTGATACGCGTCTGTGAGATGAGCTCTCCTGGGAATGAATTTTGTTTTTTTTTTGCTCTGCAGAAATGTATACTTTTTTGATAAGAGAAGATAAAAATGTTGCAGAGATAACGGATGCTGGCTCTGTGTTTTTGAGATTAATTCGTCTACTAGATATTGTGTATATGCTTTTGTTATAGATGTATGTTATTTTCCAAGTTTCTGGAATTTTTTTTCGTTTTCAATTAATAAAACAATTTGATTTGTAACAAATAATGAGATTATTTGATTTGTTATGAGCTTGATGATTTTTTTGTTCTTTTCTTTTTTCTTCTGTCAGTGTGTGTTTTATTTTTCTTTTGCAAAAAAGTTGTTGCGTATTTGTCAATTAGAAGAAGTCATTAAAAACAATTGTTTTGTTAGATAACAAGTAGTAACAGACTGTTATTTTGCGTTCTTCTCTTAACTAATAGTCTATTACTACTTGGCGAGCTGCTGCTGCTGACCGAACGTTTACATGTGTAAGATAATAGAAATAATTATAGCAGGTTGTTCGCTACTTTGTGTCTTATTATACGTATATCGCACAAAAATTAACATTTTTTTTTCTCAACAATTATATCTATCTGCTCGCGTCAATGCCTTCGGCAAATTGTGATTTAATAACGCACAATATCTTACGTCATCTGTAACATTAAAATTGACCAATAAAAAAAAGAATTAAATATAACAAGTAAAATCGTCTAATCAATACTTGTTTATTATCTCACGAAAAATGATAAAATAAATCAAACAAGTACCATCTCAAAATTGCCAAACAAAAACTCGCCGCAGGGAAGTATAACAAACATCGACTGTACTCTTTCGTTTACCTTATCTTCTTAAGTTAAAAAAAAAACTAAACATGACAACGAAGAACAAACCCTTCAAAGCTTTCTCTATATAAAAAAAATTGTATCTTCATTACACACACCAAAAAAAAAGGTAAAAGAAAAACCATTGCGTATATATCCGAGGTATAAACCCTTAGTATCGACTCTATTATCTTCCCTTCATATTTTTTTTTCCTCCCATCGACTCTCATATCCCGGAAGCTGAACATCATTCTTTTTTTCCCCCTCTACGTTGTTCGTAATAGGACACCGAACGGCTTTTCGCAAAAAAAAAATCAATCTAACGCTCTAGGCATCTGCTACTCTACGAAAGTTGAAAAACAGTAGGGGAATCCCATTTCTCTGTAAAAGGGCACTTTTTTTTACTCTGACGGCCAGCAGGTTTTAACGGCTATACGCCCCCGGAAAATTCAAGAGATTACAACGAGAGAGGAAGAGCTTTTGTGTAAAGTTAATTATTAAAGGCTTGGGTATGAATAGGAGGGAAAAAAGCTGCTGGAACTGAGAGAAAACGACTTTATTGAAACTTTGTGTGTACTTATACGCATTCATAGTCGAATAAAGTTCGCGTGAAAATTCAGTAAAATTTTTAGAGATTTTTCTTTCTTCAAAATAATGTAGGTGTGAGAATAATTGAATCGTCAATGTAACAGTATTTTCAAATATTAACGTCTTATTATACTTTTCAAACACAACAGCTCAATTTACAAATGTCAATCATGCATTTACATTGACACTATAACTGAGACATTAGCTAAACTAAAGACTTACCTCTGACTGTTAACTCAAAAACTAGAAACACACACATACGACCAATTCGATATCAATCGACTCTGTGAAAACGAGGCTGTGCTTGCACGAATACTAAAACGAAAATGAGCTTGGCACGAAAGATTTGGCAAATGGACTTTTCTGTACAGTATCATCTAGAGTAGAGAAAAGCGATATTGCGCACGTTCGCGACTACATCTTTTTCTTATTGCGATTATGAAAACGTGAGATTTTTGAAGTTTTGGCGACTATTACGAGCATGACTAGGCTTAATCTAATGTTTAACTCTTTTACGTGTGTCGACTCCGTGACTGGCTCCGTGTGTATATGAATATCGTTTTGTGTGTACTGATTTAATTAGTAAGATTACTAATTGCACTACTTGTTTTGCTTAATATTTATGTGGAATTTTGTCTCTCGAATTGAAAATTGAATTTTTTATTAGGTATGTCGTCGATTTGATTGATTTTCGGAACGAAGTATTGACGTAAAGTATAGGGGAGATATAATGCTTATGTTTTTAGGTTGGTGTACGTTTCGATGGTGTGAGGGATGTTTTGATTTTTATGCTTGTTTATACACTAATGCGTATTTTTATATACTATAGTACGCTTGTAAGCTTGTGATAGATTAGTTGGTTTCAGATGTATAATATTACCTTAAGGTATCGGATGTTTGAATTTTCATACTAATGTATTAGTGTTCCTATATCTAATGCTTTATTAATGTGTACATATACATATACGCAGGATAATTTATCTGCTTAATTATTTGGAAAATAATTTACATGGTGCTTGACAGTAATTTATGCTTTGGAAATATATACATATATAGGTCGCGTGATTATATATTATATATACTACATTGAGCTTTTATTGACTCAATAAACTTAATTGCTATTGACGTCTTTGTATATCAGTTTGGTTCATTCTTAATGCATTGAAAAGAAAATTGACGAAAAATGTTTTAAAAGATAAATATATTGTTTGTTATTATTTTTTAGTAATCAAAAGTAATTTTTTTTTTCCAATTTTTTTTACGTTATAAAAACAAATCGTATTTGCATTCTAAATGCGCAGTTCTCCTATAAATCCATTTCTCGTAGACTCGTCATGGAATCGCTCATTGCATTTTTTATAAATCACCAGCTCGATATATAGGTACATCTACGCCGTTACATTAAGGAGGCCGAATGAAATTTAACTGACAATCGAACTGACTCTTTTATTTTTTTTTCTACGTCAACGTCAAGTTTCTTCTTTCTTGCAAGTAATACTCGTATATACATATAAAAAAGAAAAGAAAAAAAGGAAAGAAATAAATCAATATAAAAAAGAAAAAAAAGTGTAAACGAAATAAAAAAGAATATTATTATACTTGACGTTTATAAAGACTTGACGGATGAAGTGACAACTACTCAGAGTTTAAGCTTCGCAAGATATGAAATTATAACGAGAACTCGAAAAGTACCCGATGAAAGCACAACCTCCCCGTCCGTTCGATCAACTCAAAACTCTCTTCGACTCTGCAAGTTTAACGTGATTTTTTAAAATTTCAAACTCAAGCTTCAATTCGACTTTCTTTCTCTCACCCCTTTTTCAGTCACGTGAATAATAGCAGCCAAGAGTACAAGTAGTAGTAGTAGTATCAGAGTAGGTACGTATAACGTATATACCCGATCAGCCTTGTGAACACCTGAAAAACGAGCCTGCCGACCGAGAATTGAAAGCGAGAGTTGGCTCGGCGAGAGAGAAAGAGAGAGAAAGAGAGAGAGAGATGGCCATGTCGAAAAAGGTCTTTAGCAGCTGCAGGCCAACGAAAGTCTATACTTTCGCTTTCAACCACCGAAAGAGAGCGTTAGAGGAGTGAGAGGGGGTTATGATTTGGAAAGGGCGAGGAGAGAGCATCTAATCGATTTGGAGTCAGGGGAGTAGACGCGAGAAAGAGAGAGAGAGAGAGAAAGAGAGGTGTGCTTGTGCGGCCCATACGAATAACTGCGGAACATGAAAATGTCGCAGGAAATCCAGGTCGGCCTGGTATCGATCTCCCCATTCCGTATACCACACACCAGTATGTATACCACTATACCTACCTACCTACCTACCAACCACCACCAAGGCCCTCCCCCCTTTTCCCTCTTATGCTCTGAGTGAAGAGCAGACCGCTCGCGCGATTTTCCCTCTTTTCCTTTCCTCTCTTTTGTATACAGTATATACATATATACAGGGTATACCTATACCCCTTTTTTTTACTCTTTCTCACTTCTCAGTCTCGGACGTTCTCTCTTTATAATAGTATACCTATACGACTACTCATGAAATCGTGCTTGAAATCTCCAAAAGACGACGACGATTCAGTCTGCGAAAACGAAATGAGCATTCTACTCTATCTCTCTTTTTTTTCTCTCTCTCTCCGACTGTAAAGCTCACCGTAGCCAGAGAGACATTAGTTTCTTTAACTTCAACGGCCTTGCTTCGTGTACCTCACATTTTTCTTTCTTGCTTCTATTTCTTTTTTTCCTTTTTTTTTCTTTTCTTTATTTAATGGCCATTCTCTGTTACACAGTTATACAGTGGTCATCGGACAAATCACCTTTCCCTCCTTGCCCAAATAAGTTACAACTTATCTCTCTTTTTCTGTGCTTTATATCTCTTCTTTTCTAATTTCTTCTCTCGTAGGAGTAATTTTTTATACTTTCTTTCTTTTTTTTTCTCTTTCTCGTTCTCAAAAGGTTGTATACACTTATTTTTCTTTATTTACAAATTACCTAAAATTTGTTATATAATTATTCCCAGCAAATTTGATAATATTTTATATTATTTGTACATTTATTAAAAGTCATGTATTTTCAAAAACTCATTATGCTTTTGAACTACATCCATAACGTAAAAATTAAGAATTTCTGACAAATAGCGACAGTAGCATTCAATTTTCTCACTCTCTAACTCATTTTCTACCAAATTTCACAGCAACGCCCATATATCCAAAACTGAACGCATAAATCAAGTACTTTCGCACTCACTCATACTCACTCACTCTCACACAGAGTAGTAGTAGTAGTATACTTGACGTCGCCCGTAGCATCATCATCATCATCGTCGTTATAATATCTCGCACGTCTGGCGTGCAAAAGGCATGGTGCTATATAATACTGCCACCGGCATAATATCTCGCGAGCATAGTCCACTCTATAGTGTGTCTATGCAGTTAAAGTGACATCGATGGGCACATAATATCCGATGTTTCAAGAAGTGAAAAGGGAAAGGGGTTGGATTATATAGCTGGTGTGTTGTATATCGGATTTTCATGCTCAGTTGCCATTACTCCCCTCTGTTAGTATAAAACGCAGGTATTATATTATATTATATGTCCTCGTTTTATCCCACTTATAATGATGATGATGATGATAATGATGCACTTGTGACGTAATCTACATCGTGTTTACATTTACGATGGTTTTATCGATTTCGCATCTTATGCGTGGTGGGAATAAGAAGAAAAAAAAACGAGTCGACGCTTAAAACGCGTTGTACATAAAATGCTGGATATACTAAGGTCGGGGATATAATATATAGGTGTATATGGGTTCTTATTTTGACCCTATTTGTGTATGCATAATTTAGATGTAAAGCTTCTCACTGGTATGTAGCTAACTAGTATAAGTATGTAGTCAATGGACACCTTTGCTATAAGCTTTTTTACATCGACTTTTGCTTGGCTATATGAATCTCAAGTATATGACTGGGGGGATGGATTATCTTGTAGAAAGAAAAAAATAAAGTTGAGTTTGATGGAAATGCAATTGGTTTTTCTTTTCTTTTTTTTTTCTTGGAATTTTACTAATAAGATTTAATGAGGTACATATAGATAGATATCTGAATTGATGAAAGTTTGTGTGGTTAAAAGAAAGAAAAAAAAAAAAGAAAGAAAAAATGTCAAGTCGTTAGATTTGATTAATCATGCAAAAGTTTTCTTCTTTTCTAAAGACTTTGAATATAGATATAGTTGGTATATAAAAATGATCTTTCATAGTTTGAGAAAAAAAAAAGAATATTTAGGAGAAAGTTTAGCTATGACATTATTCAGAGACGCTGTGTGAAAGCTTTACAAAAAGTGAGCAAGCGACACATCAAAGACTTTTTTTTTCTATTTTACATAAAAAAAAGTGTGCTTTTTTTTGAAGAAAAAAAAAAGATGAAAAATAATCTAATTAAAAAAGATTAATCATTTTACATAATATCCAGTAACAAAAGCAACAAGGTTATATTGGTTAAACTTTAAACTAAAACTATGAAGCCACGTGTGTTTATATAAACGTAAGCTAACATATAGCCAGTTTATCCCAAAGAAACTCTTTCCAATATACATTATTAGCTACAACATGAACAACTTTGAGGGATCTCAAACAAATATAAATTTTCCATTTACAGGCATCCCTCGTTATTCGCGGTTTTGTTATTCGCGATCCACCGTATTCGCGGTACCTTGAAATGCGCTCTCCCTTATTATTCGCGGTGAATTCC
>JAPYZE010002067.1:0-18014 GCA_030522805.1 Leptomastidea abnormis
TATATATATATATAATACGTATATAAGTAATCCAGAGTCCATATCCACTTTGTTAGCCCGAGCTCTCGTGACAGCGTAAAGCTTCATTTTAGTGCCAGAAGTTAAAAAAACGGGGGAGTGGAGGCGGAGGATGAGGATGATGAGGAGGAGGAGGAGGAGGGGGATAGGCTGGTCGTAAGCTGTTGGGCGCGCGTCGATCAAAACAGGCCGAGCTTGGTTCTGAGAAAGTTCTTGATAGGCGCGTAATAGTGATCCTTGAGCGCGACCATCTCCGGGGTTTTGCGGAGGCCCTCGAAGAGCTTCGAGTCGGTCTCGAATACGAGGACCGTCACGATGAAGAGGACGGTGATGGTGAGCATCAGCGCGGGTATGAAGAGCTTGACCACCTGGGCGGTGCAGCTGCGCAGCCGGGATCCCGCGACGCTGCTCACCGAGCTGGCCACCGCAGCTCCGGCCACCGCAGCTCCACCGGCTTGGTGCTTTTGCTGCTGCTGATGTTGGAGTCGATGGCGCACCGGGGCCGGGGAGGTGATGGCCGAGCTCGCGGATGTCAGGGTCTGCTGGACGTTGCAGATCTTGGAGTTCTGGAGGCGCTGCATCTTGGGTACCGAGCCGCCGATCGAGCGTGTGCTGCCGTGGGGCCCGGCTGCTTTGGCTCCGAGGCTGCTCGCCTCCAGCAGCTGGCTCTCCGACGAGGAGTGGTCGAACGAGTCCCGGAAGTAGTAGTCGCTTCCGTCGAAGTCGTGCTGACACACTGCAAAAGGGTATTACTTTTCTTTAGAACCAACCACACACACACACACTCACTGTATGCTTTGCGCGTACCACATGTTACATATATATTTTTATTATTCTTAATAATAAGATTTAAATGTCATATGCTTGTTTGGCTATATTATTTTGTCGATTGGTGATTTTATCGTTAAAATTGCATCTTTTTAATCATTTATTCGTGAGATATGTTTTCATAATGTTATGAATTTCAAGGAAAAATAAATTATGTATGTATGTAAAGTTATTCGGTGTGAAAATCTTTTTTAACCATTCAATGGATTTATGAATTTTCATTTATACAATATGTAGATAATGTGTATATGTATGATAATTATCTTAATTTTTCTGGAAAAAAAAAAAAAAAAATTATCAACAAGTATAATGTCTTTTTGTGTTCTCCGAAAGTGATATTTTTTTAACGGTTATTACAAAAGGTTTAACATGAAAATTGTCTTCTTTTCAAAAAATTTTAAAGATAGTTATTTCAGTTAGCGTAATTTTTTACCCTTCTTCATTTTTTTTAATTGTTTTATTTTAAAAACCAAGTTTTCTGCTCCGATTAAACTTTTAGATATAAAAACTTCTGTGAAACGCTTGTTTACTATAATTTGTTTTATTTTAAGATTTTTTTTTTTAATTACAAGAATCATTTTAAACACAAAATTTTTTTAATTAATTATGCATAGTAATTTTTTTTTTTTAATTTTATCTTTGTACAAAGAAAAAAAAATATAAAAATTAAAAACATGCACAAAAATCAATCAAAAAATTATATAGAACAATAAAAACAACATGTCAACGTTCAAGTTTATTCGAGCAGCACATAGAATATAATAAGCTTAACAGCAGCATGATGCATTTTTTTTTTAATAATATATATATTTACGCAAATACATGCCAATCCTTTATAAATATTTAGAATTTAATTATAAAAACGTCAATCAAATGATATACATACAATTTCCTTAATTCTGCACATAAAATAATTAAAAAATAAAAAAAAAATTAAACCTAATTTCAAACCATGATTAAATGATGACATTTAACTAATATAAAGCATAACTTTTGAGTGCAATAAAAAAAAATATATATATATAAATAAATAACTTATTTGCCACAAGACAAAAATATACAATATTCAATAGATACTACAGTACTACAGTAAGGAAATTAACTAACTACTCAAGAGACAAGCTGAACAGAAATAAAAATGAGGCGAAAGGTTTATAGATTTAAGTTTATGGAAAAAGTAGAAGAGTGTCACTATAGCAATACATCAAGGAATATGGAGTAGTACGTAGGGATATATATTGTTTATATGCGTTCTGTAAAGTTAAATGAGCACCACATTGTATTTTAATTTTTAAGTCATAGGCCTTACTAATACTGCTTTAAAAAAAAAAAAAAAACAATGTATGACGACAGCAGATTTTTTTTTCAAACCACAACTATATACGAAAATTAAAAAAAAAATTTATAATAAATTCACAATATAATAATGATATAATAGCGATAATGCAAGCTATAAAAAAAAGATGAGCAAATTTTTAAATTATAAATAATATAATATGAAAAAGAAAAAGTGACGATTGAAAAAAAAATGACGATTCTCACTTAATAGATATAAGTCTGGCTCTACTGACAACTGCTGACTGACAATATATAACTGACAACTGATGACTATGACGCTCGATGCAGAAAGATGGGCAAGGGGTGGGGGTGGGGGAGGGGGCTGGTTCGTTAATGAGGTCACCGCGTGGACTCACCTGGAGCGTCGACGACGTCCCCGCTGGTGGTGGTGGTGGTACCGGTACCGGGTAGCCGAGCACCTGCATTGCCATTCGGTACACATTTCCGAACTTCCAGCCTATCCATCACCTCGCCATTCAGATTCGTCGTCGTCGTCGTTGTGTGAATCGAGTTCGAGGAGGCCAGTAGGGGTGGTGCTGGAGGTTGCTGCACAGCTGTACTGATGGCTGTAGGCCGCGTCGTCTTGGCTGGGGCAACCGATCGCTTGACGATCAGGGCGGTCGACCTCACGACCTTCGGGCTCTTTTCGAGGGCATCGATTTTCTGGCGCACGACGCTATCGATATCCTGGCTATCCCGGCCGTACAATTCCTCCGAGCCTATCACGATTCTCTGACTATAGAGGGCTTGCGGGCGCGTCTGTTGTTGGGTGCTCTTGTTCGGATGCAGCAGCTTGCTCTTTTTCGCTTGATTCGAACTTGCGTTTGGCGCTGCTGCTGCTACTGTTGTTGATGTTGTTGTTGTTGTTGGTGGTGGTGGTGGTGTTGTCGTAGGCGCGGAAGTAGTACTATTCGCAGTGACTGTGGTGGAGGTGGAGGTGGTGGTAATTGTGGTGTTACAGGTAGTTGTGGTGTTGGTGGTATTGGTGGTGTTGGTGGTAGTGGTGGTGGTGGTGGTGGCACTCGCATGCGTAATCGGTTCGTCTAACGCTAAAAAACAGAAAGAAAACAGACGGGGGGCATAGGGGGAGAGCCCAAAATCAGAAATAGAAAGAAGCGAGAACGAAATTGAAAAATAAAAACAAACAAAACAAATAAAAAAGAGAAGCTATATATAGTATATACGCGGCCTCGTCACTAGTATATAGGAAGGTGCCTAGCATTTGCTATCACTTTGCAGTCAACATTTGAATCTTTAATTTTATGTCAATGATATTTTTTGCAACTGCAAACTCATAGCAAATCTGGCTCCGAATGTCCACGCCTTACATCAACTCATAACAAATAATAATTTGAGCGTCGGAAGCCAAGTTTGTGCAAGGAATAGCTCTTTTATAGGCTCTAAACAGTCAACTTGAAGTATAGACGTTTGTCGTTTAAAGTCAAAAACACAAGCTTGTTTATACGGACAGACTTGGCTTCCGTGATAAAAGCCAATATCCATGCAGTTTTCGGTGACTATTTCCAGAATCGGCTGGTAAACATCATTTTCCCCAACCGACCTGAACATGCAAATATAACTGCTGTGTATATAGTTGCAAGAGAAAAAAAAATAATAGCACGATATACGTTTATAAACTATGTACAATTAATTAAAAAAATATTTATTTCTTTTCTTTTTTTTTTTTTAATGCTTTAATATATTATTTGCTTTGATAATTTTAATATGTAAGTAAGTCGACCTAAAACTTGATGGAAACTAGCCAGATCCTGTAAAGTTTTTTCGTTATACAGTCCATCTTTATAATTGTTTGTCAATAAATCAATTTATTTATGAAGTTTGAAACATTAAGTACACATGGTTTTGATGTCATTCGCTTTTTACGTAATTGAGTTTTATTTATTTCTTTTCAAGAATATGCCTTAACTCTTACCTTGACGTACCTGTTCTTTTATAATGCGAAAAAACTACAAGATCATCGTTTCAATTTATTATTTATAGTAATAGTTAAATATTAACTTTAAATAACTATATTTCAGTTTAATTTCTTTTTAGAATTAAAGTTAAATTTATTTTTAATTTTTGTAGATAAAAAGATTTTAGAAATATTTCTTCCTGCTATTGTAACCAAAATCATATAGAAAAATTAATGTGATTAAATTTATCTTTTACCCTTTAATCGTCAACATAAAAAAAAAATACACTCAACAAATAAACATTTATAAATTTAACATTAACACCTTTTTGAAATCAAATTAAATTTTATTAATTTAAATTAAAAAAAAAAAGTAATATTATAGTAAACAAAAAAATTCAACTTTTTTTTAATAGAAAAAGAAACAATAATTTGAAAATAAGAAAAACTAAGATCAAAAGCTTAAACGCAATTTTTTGTCTTGAGAAAAATCGCCCATCACCGTAACTTCCATTAAATTGATCAGCACCAGCTATAGGTCATCGACAGAGTCGAAATAAGAGAAGGATAGAAAAATAGCAGATAGATAAAAAGAGTGTGAAATAATAAAGAAAAATCAAGAAAAAGAAGATAATAAATAAGAGAAAAATTTGTAAAAAAGAAAAAGTAAAAAATCGTGCACCAACCATTGTTGCGTCTGGCGTGGATCTCCTGGTCCTCGGATACAGTCTCAAGGAGGGGCAAGGTATTGTCGGGGCAGTAGGGCGAGCTCAGAGGCATCCCGCTCCCGATGTCCGACATACCAGCTCCGTCTAGGCCGGCACTGTGGCAGCTTCGCGGCAAACTCGAGTATCCTGTGGAGTATGAAGTTGCCGCATACCCGCGCCCAGATATACGTCGCATTAGTAGGATTTACTATTCCAGGCTCCGTACTTACACACTCATGTGTTCAAATATGCCATTAGCCGTGGACGCACCATTTACGTGCAAACACATACATACATACATACATATATATAGAGCACTGTGTGTCTCAAGAGTATTATATGATTGAGTTTCTTTTTTCTTTTTTACTTTAACTATATACGCTGATCGATCGGATACCATTTGGTGTTTGATTGTCATTACGCGAGAATAAAGAAAGATTTCAAATGTTTTTAGGATACTTGAAACTTTTTCTTTTTTTAGCTCGTGATCGAGTTTGTATATTTGATCGGCACTTCTTCCAGGAACAATTTTTCTCGAGTCAAACAGAAAAAAAAAATTTTTTTCTTGACTTTGTGCCATTTACGGGTGCTTTTCGAAATGTGAATGGAAGCGTCTCATGAATAGCGCGAACGCGTAACGTGTCTTTTCAATAAAAAATTTTTTTTTTATTATGCGTTAAAGTATCGCTTTTAAATAGACATTACGCGTAATGGATATTTGTTTAAGGGATTATGAAAATTGATGATTATTGTATGTATACATTCATTAAGTACCTATAATAGTATAAGCTTTATCAATGATAATAATAACGATATATCGGTAACAAAGAAAACATTTTTTTCAAATCATGCTACACACATTAAGAAATATATTATTGCATTATCATTTTAGTACTTTAAAAATTAATAAAGATAAATATAAGTTAAAACGTAGGTACACTGAACAATTTTTTATTTCAATAATAATATTATTTAAAAAAAAAAAATTATTTCTTAGACCTAATATTTTTTTAATACCTTAAAAAATTTCCAAAACTATATAGTCTAAAAAAATTCAGTGTGCTTACGTTTTAAATAAAGATATATCACATAGATACGACATTTAACATACAAACAATAAATCAAGATAAAGAGCAAGGAAATTAATCCGGAAAAAGGTGCATATAATTAATATATGAGTGATCGCGTTGAGACAGTATGTGTGTTGTTGACGTCGCGCGCGAAACACGAATACAGAATGTATATATATGTATATGGTGTCGTGGCTGTGCGATGAGCGTGTAAGTGGATATGTTGATAAAGCGCGTGCTTGCGGCGTTTTCTGTACTAACGAATTTCAACAAGATCCTGACTGGGTGTGCTGGGCGTAGCTGGAACGCTGCTGGCCTTCCGCCTGAGGCCGGTCGAGTGGCATCGTTGAATGGGCGGCTCCTCCTTCCTCAGCGGTCCCGTCTCCTCCAGCACCTCCCGCTCCGTGCGGCCGGTGTACTTGAACTTGGTGCCCCAAGAGAAGATTGAACCACCGCTCATTACCGGGGCGTCCGAGGCGCGCGGCAACCTGCGCACCATCACCACCACCACCCACCAATCACATTTAGCTGTATTTATATATTTTATTCCATATAGCTGCTACTCCTAAACTGCTTTAGCATATATCTTTCTCAACCCCCCCCCCCTTACCCTACCCTATTATACTTGACTGTCTGGTATAAGACTATCGCCTTACTTTACACTATATTACGATCGATGTTCGATCGTTATACGTGAATCTTTTCATTCATTATTTCGCGAATTCATTTACAATATCATATTTTATTTATTTTTTAAAAAAAGCTTCAATTTTAATTAATTTTCGCGCTTCAGCTATATAAGTAAATAATACAAAATTTTATTTTAATCATAAGTACCTATATCGATTGTAACAAAACAGACAATTATATTATACTGCAATTTAATATGTCGTCACTCGTTTCTCTTACATTCATCAATTCGATGGAGAATTTATTAAAACCGGAAATAAGTCAATTGAAAAAAAAGGTCAGTCCTAGCCGAAAAGCTTGCAAGCTCGCGTATAGCTGTTGTTCTTGTTGAAGTATATTTTTGAGTGGGGATTTAAATAAAATCACGCGGATATTGATGAAACGATTGGGCAGGCGTTTTCCGTAAAAACAAATTAAACACACGCCCTTTCACAAGATTGTTGTTGCTTTTAAAAACAATATGCAACTCATTATCGGAGATAACTCGATTATTGTGTTCGCGGTGGGTCCGGAAAAAGCACGTCTCGCTGAGTTGGCAGCGGTATATATAATACACATACACTACATACGAATTATTTGCTTGAACCGAATAAATATTTACTGCTTCGCGTGTGTACATATATACGGTTGAAGAGATATACAATTACACGAGTGGCGTTTCTTATATACTGTGCAGTTGTTTATTAGATGAAAACTTTTATGTATACGAGCCTTGCAGTATAAGTTTTATGCTCATTCTTTTAATTTGCTTTTTTTTACATATTTTATATAAATGATTTTAATTTATGAGTTTATCACTTAATTAAATTTCTAACTAGTTTTACTACAAAAAATGATGAATCTAATGCTAAGTATATTAAAAAATGTCTAAATTTATAAAAAAAAGGTAAAAGAAAAAAAAAATAAACATGAACAAGTTCAACGTAAAAGCTCGTGTTTCTATATAAACTAAGCAGACAGAGGCTTTGGAAGCGTAGCCGGGAGATATAGTTAAAATGGCTATTATAGAGGGAGGGCCAACTGAGGTAGTATTACTATATAATTTTTATGTGTTATTTATATATATATATTTGTGTACTCACGTGAAAAACAGCATTTGTTCGATAGCGCATCTCCAAACGTGACGACAATTCGAGCCCGTAGGACACTTAAATCCAACGGTGTGCTTTTTCTGTAAAATTTTTGCCACACTTCCAACATTTGTCTACGGTATACTTTTCTTTTTTTTTTTTTGTTAAATTTTTTTTTCTACTCATTTCAAATGAAAACAACTGCAAGACCAATAAGACTTGTTTTTGAAAAAAAATTTTTTAAATTCGCAAACAAATAGATTGTTATTAAAAATTTTAATAATTTACATACAAGTCCTTGCTTTTACAGTTGCAGAGAAAATGATTAAAATTATATTAATATCTAAATAAAAATTAAACATTAATAGATCTATTGTGAAAATTAGTAGCTAGGTATGTCTGTTATAAAAATAAAAAAAGTGAAAAAATTCAGTTAGAAATTATCAGACTATAAAATAATACACATGGGTTACTTTCTATTAGAAAAGGTAACAATTAAAGCAAAAAACTATTTTTCAAGTAAAAAGCAAAAAATATTTACTTTTTGTTTTAGCGAAGAGGATAAAAATTTCATGACTTAATTGTGATTCTGACGAGTTTCTTATATAAATAATGTTACCGTAAATACAAAATAATTAATTAAAAAATTAAATTGAAATATGTATTTGACGTAATTTAAGTTGAATTTTTATGTGATGCACTCATGCTTAAATTATGAAAAGTAAAATTTTTTTTTCTTTAATTAGATTATTTAAAAAAAAAAACAGTTATTAAAAGGCACACACTTTTTGCAACACAAGTTTGTAAACTAATATAAAAAAAAAAAAATGAGTAATCACTTATGAAATGAGCCGTTGGTGTGCAGGATTTCACTCTTCCAACTAATGATAGAACATAAAATAACAAATTAGCGTAAAACTTTAAGAAAAATTAATATCTCAACGTAATGAAGAGTAACACTTCGCGAATAAACAACTTAGCGATAGTATAAGAGTAAAATGCCTAAATAAAGAGTATATAAGAAGATAGAGGCATTGCTCTTGCGCGCGCGCGCGAGTGTTCGCGGAGTAGGCGCAATATAGCTACTAAGTAAATTTGCCGGACGAGACGAAGAGAAGGAGGAGGAGGAGGAGGAGGAGATATAAGTATAGAGAAAGAAAAAACTAGAACGAAATCACTCACCTTCGTCCTCATGTCCTGCGAAGCGGCGTGGAGCAAAAGAGACCGAGAGAGATTGAGAGAGGGAGAGCACAGCACAGCAAAATACAGCAACGTGGTTGTAGTGGCGGTGGTGGTAGTTGTGGTGGTGGTGGTGGTGGAGGTGGGGGCGTGGGCAAAAAGGGGGAGGGCAGAGGGAGAAAATAATGGGATTACTTTACTTTGTAATAACTATATGTAGCCTCGAGACTATTCTATATACGCGCGTGTGGTATATGTATATATATATACTTATTTATAACTAGGCGACAGTTTTATATACATACTTCTACTATAGGTATATTAGGTATATGATAGTATGTGTATGTACCTACATTTGTATTCTATTCTGTCTGCGGGTGGGTGCGAGTGAACTAGAACGCGGGAAAAAAAACGTCAGTGAAAACGTCAAAGTGTGAATTAGGTAGAGTTCGAGTAGTAGAGCCAAGGTCAAGGAAGCCCTACATTGACACGTGGACGATTTTACTTTTTGCTACGTCAGATATTTTAATTTTTATTATTTTTTTTTATCTATACATGTTTTTGCAAAAATGTTTGTTTTGAAAATAAAAGCTTACATAAAAATTTGAATTTATAAAAAATTTTCAATTTTTAAATACATGTGTTTAAAAAAATTGTGACACAACTTTTGTTAATTTTTTCTTGTCAAGTAAGATAATTAAAAATTTTATGGTATACAATTTATGTAAAGTAAATTAAGTCACACAGTAGATTTTAAAAAATTATAATAAAATGTTCTCTAGGATGTGGAATCAGAAAAAAACGCGAGTTAAATTAAGCTTTCACGCGTCATAAAAGTTCAAAGTTCCACTGCAAGTTGATCGGTTGTTGTGAATAGATATTTGCTCTACCCTTATACTTATATTTTAAACGCGTGGCGTTGTCTTTGCATAACGCGAGCTCATAATTATGCGTTTCATGGCCAAGTACTTACACATAAGCAAAGGTGTGTCAAAGTATGTATGTGTGTGTATGTGTGTGTGTGTGTGTGTGTGTGTGTGTGTGTGTGTGTGTGTGTGTGTGTGTGTGTGTGTGTGTGTGTATGCGTGACTACGCGACCTAAGTTTTCAACTGAACTGAAGCCCCCGAAGGTTATTACCAGCTGTCTTTTCGATTTTTTTTTTTATATTCTTTCTCGTGTTTCTTTTCTGCTGCTCTATTCTCTACTTTGCTTATTTGTATTTCCTAAAGTTTTTTTTTCTTCGCTCTACTATAAGAGAGAGAGAGAAAATACTTATGTAATTTATGACTATACTAAATTTAAAATCATGCTGTAAAAATAATCCAACTAGCTCGTGTGTTTTGTAATCTAACGAAAAAAATAAAAGTCTATCAAAAATTACGATTTGTATGGAAGACTAAATTCTTACGACTAAATAATGAATATATACTGCTCTTCATGAATAAAGCCTTTTTTATAAAACATATAAGATATTTAAATATTTAATAGTAGACTCGTGAATATGAAGTTTGTTAATGAATGTATAATATTATTTGCACCTTCGTCGTATTTTTGTCGTTCGACCTCAAAAAATAATTCACGCAATGTTCATTATAGATTTAAATGATAAGTTAATCAATATTTAGCGTATAGTGTCTGTCTCAACGAACAAAGAGGCTAATTAACTCAAGTTTCCTTAACTTTAATTTATCTATACGCAAACGCAACACACGTAAAGGTATAATTGCATTTATTTGACTTTTTTAAATTCTTGACTTGTGGCATAATGTTTAATAAATTTTTTTGTTAATTTTATTGCTTACAAAAATTTGAGTAAAAAAACAAGAAACTTAGTGTAATCTAAATAAATAAAAGAAGAAAAAAGAAAAGAAAAAAGAATATAGTCTTATATTTTTTGAAGAATACGAAACTGAGATTTGTGCATGTAACATGACTGACGTAATATGCGGTAAATGTAATTGAAGTATATCAATCTAGCTTACACAATACCACAAATTAAAACTAACAAAATAAAATTTATCGTCTTTTCTTAAATGTATACGAGATTTAACTACATGTCTAGCTCTGTTCACTCGTTTTAATATCAATCTAGATCTTAATTTAGCCTAGTCGCATTTTAAAACTCAAATATGTTTACTCGTGTGAAAATAAAGTTTATGATATTTTTTTTTTTTCACGAACATACATACCTCCGTTATCGTTAAATGGACTATAAACATTTTGCCCTCGTAATTAATTTTCTGGACCTCCGGCCAGCGGAAGTGATTTGTCTTTCTTGAACCTTGAAACGTTAGGATCCCGCAGTGGTTAATGCCAAGATATAGGGGTGTGCCTTTGTGATCCTGAAATAACAAAAGTCATCCTTATAAATACAATCGAAAAATTTATTTTAAGAAACTTTTAATTTATATATGTCAGAATTTTTTAATTTTAACAAACAGATATTGTTAAATAAGTATATAAAAAAGGGTGTGTTGTTGTTACCTTAACGGGATGCGGATCAACAGCGTAGGTATCGAGCTGGGAGGCCAACCTGAGAAAATGAGTCTCGGCCTGCTCGGGTGTGAAACCCTTGAGTTGTGTCTGATGAAGCTCGAGAGCCTTCTCTTCGATCGTCTCGGTTTGTTTCAGTAGCAGCTTGTGTTCAGAAATGTAATTTCCTTCGTGCAATTCTGGATCGTAATCCCCCAGCTCACCTATTTTATAAAAAAAAAAAATAAAAAAAAAAAAATTAAATCGATAGGTATAAACAATTATTGTGCAATACATAAAATAAAAATTGCACAACAGTATAGCTATATACAATATAGCTGCGTCGTATGTAATTGATAACGTAGGTATATACACATACTTTGTATGATGCAGGCCGCAAGTAGAGCCGCCTCGCCTGGACTACAGTAGAGTCGTCCGTGCAGTAGATCCCTCTTCAATTGTTGATAGATCTGGTAGCGCGTGATCTCTTCTTTCAGTCGCAGCGGGTCGGGCGGATAAAATTTCACCCGGAAACTGAACAGAATTGGATCCATATCTGCAAAACGACAACAACAACAACGCAACACAGTTTATAACTCATCCTGTCACTCGCACCGCAGACTATCACTGTTACATTACCTCAAACATAAAACCAGCAAGTATATATAATCGCCCACTCAAAAAAAAAGAAATAAAAAAAAAAAAAAAAGAAAAGAAAACCACGCGCACATTTGCCAGGCGTAATCTGAACCAGCGCGAGATTACACGAGCGTTGATCGCAGTTAAGTATATACATATAGGGTGTGTGTGGCAGAGTAGATCAGAGCGCACAAAAGTCAAGCTGCTTCGCCTATACTATAACTCCCTCCACGCCCCTTTTACTATCCTTATCGTATAAACTGAACCTGGCCGGAGGCTCTCGTCGTCTAGACACGTGCAGTTAAGTATAAAGAGGGACGTGAAACAGCGAGCGCGCGCAGTGCAACCCTCCATCCCTCGCTTGCACACAGTACACACACATAGTACGACAAAACGCAGTGGGATCGATCTCTCAACCTCCTTCTCATTCTCTTCCTTTATTGTTACTTATATCCGCTAGGACATACGGTATTGCACGAGAGCCAGAAGCAGCCCTGCAGTTTATGTAGGATTGTCATATTATGCGCTAGTGTGGCTGTGTCACGTGAGGAAAACGACCTTCTTCTTCTTCTTATTTAAGACTTCTACTCAAGGAATTTTGCGTTGCTTTGGATTATACCCCACAGCTTGCAATACAGAATATGAACTATCATTCTCTTTCCTTCCTTCCTTCCGTTAACTTAGCCTGATGTACATTCACGCTATTACATGCTAAGTAGTAATTTTTTTTTTCTACTTTATAGAGGTGCTGTTTCTCTCTCAAGATGATAAGAAAAAAAAAAAAAAAGTTGTAATATAATACGTAGCTATATGTAAGCGGTAAACTCGTAAACCAAAATATATAACATGGAGAAGTAAGGCAGAGAGACTTTTGGCTCTCAGAAAAATTATCCGCTGGAAAATATATATACGAAAGGCATACATAGGTACCACCCATCCAAGCCCCCTGGTCGCCTATAATCATAAGTAATTCATCCAGCTTTCGCGCAACTTTACGAGGAAAATTATACTATTGCAGTATGCTGCGCTGGATCAGAAAAAAAAATTTTTATTTTTTGGCTTCTCAGCCTGATTTCTTGCCGGATCGAAAAGAATAACAGGGATGAAAGAAAAAAACCATAGATACGCAGGGGATGAAAATGAACAAAAAAAAAAAAAAAAAGAGAGAGAGAGAACTAAAACTTTCATGGCGTCTTCGAACGAGCGTCTGGATGTGCTCCCCTGTATAGTATAGTATAGTTTTGAGGTCGAGAAACTCGGATAGAATCTTCCTTGAGAGAAAACACGGCTTTTTTTTCTCGCAGACTTTCCTATACCTATTACTCCCCCCCCCCACCCCCTCTCCAAGTCGTCCAACTTTTTTACGACACGCGATTCCCAATAATACTTTATCCGCTGCCCAAGGTATATAGGTATGTGTGTTTACACGTTGATTTGTTTTCCGGAATTTTGTATACAAGTGTATATGTATTGTGATCGATAAGCGATATTAGTAAATTATTTGTAGATATACCTATACCTACCTATATATCTATGATATGAGTGAGAAAATTAATAAATTTTAACATCTCGTGTCTTTATTACATGCGCAAAATGTTGTGCATTACGGGATACATACAAGTGTCGCTGACAAGTTTTATTTCCGGTGAGAGGAGGAGGAGGAGGGATCGTTGCGACTTTTATTTCTCGCTTTATTTTTATCTCTCACGTATCTCGTGAAAAGTGCATCAGCGCCGGATGGGAAGGCTGTAGAAATGCTGTATAGTTTTTTTTCTACCCCTCCCGGTTTTTCTCAATTTGTTTTTTATTTTGTTTCCCCGGTATAGTAGTGTTCTCATAAAAGTCGAATAAATGTTATATATATATATACGTTGGAGTATAGGCAAGTCGCGTGTGATGTTGACGTTGACCGAGAGTATAGCGATCAAAGACACATATCTTGTTGCAAATACACATTTTTTTTTATCGTAAAACAACAAACTTTATGGATTTACTCACCTTTGACTTGTTTGATCACCGTTTTTGCCAAATCTAGCCAATGCTGGAAACAAATAAAAATACAATTTTACAATTTTCTTTACTTCATACATTTTACAATAACATTCAATTATTATTTATCGCTTATTACATATGTCAAAAAAAAGAAAATCGCCATCTAATCCTTCGAATATAAAAAACAGCAATAACCAGTCTTAAACAAAGTGTATTCCTTTCGATTTGAAAAAAATAAAAATCGTAGTAGATACTCGAGCAAAAAAAAAAAAAAAAAAAAAAACAAAAAAAAAAAAAAAAAAAAAAAAAAAGAAAAAACAAGAATAAAAAAAAGAGAATACCAAAAGATAAAAAAAAAAAAAAAAAAGAAAAAAAAAAAAAAAAAAAAAAAAAAAAAAAAAAAAATACAAGTAAAAGAAAGAAAGACAGAAATCTCACTCGAGAAACTCAAGCCAGAGGTAAGGACAAACCGTGAAAAAGCCGGAAAAGCAACGAGCAAGAGGGAAAAACGTTTGGCGCGAAAGAGGCACACAGAAAGTCCATGGCGGATACAGTAAACGAGACGAAAATTCACTTTTCCATTCATTTTTCCGACTCCAGCCAGCCAGTCGGCGTATGCAAATCGGATAGTGCTAGGATGATTTTTCCAAGTGAGCTAAAAGAGTGCTTCCCTTATAACAAGAGGCCGAGAAAAAGGAGGAGGAGTTGGAGTCTCAAGTGTCACCGGGGATGCGCCGCAGGCAATGCGAGGGGGTTTTAGAGGAGAAAGAGACGCGAGTCGACTCTTCACTTTTTCATGCATGCGCATGAATAATCGGTGGAGGAAACGAACGGATGATATAGATGTATATAGGTATATATACACATGTACGTAACAGACACACTTGGAGATACACATATTCTGCTCGCATGAAATTCTTTATATCCGACTATACGCCACCGCCGCCCGGGGGGGGTTGGCTGTTCTGTTTTATACTCGCGTTATATCCTGTGAAATCGAGGTGGTGGAACCGGAAATTTTTTTTTCTTATGTATATATATATAGGTACGTATGTATGAGTGTGTGTTTTGAAATATGTATATGTACCTGCATGTCGTTTATTTCCATGATTTTTTTTTTTTAACTAAAATAAAGGTCGAGGGATGATTTAATAATGTTGGATTCAAATGGAATTCTTGAGGAGGTATAAAGGAGAGGAGAGATTGTTCTTTGGATCCAAGAATTACAAGCGATATAACAGCAGAGAGAAAGAGAGAGAGAGAGAGAGAGAGAGAGAGAGAGAGAGAGAGAGTTTATGAAAGTTAAAGCAGAACTTTCTTACCCTTTGTCTACTACTGTCCACGTAGCGAAGTCCGAAGTAGTCTGTTTCCAAAATGTTGAGCTGCTTACAAACATAATCTAGTATGTATTTTCCTTTGTGCTGGGGCTGAAAAATTCATTAAATTTATTTTATTAACAACATTTTCCTCGTTTATCTTTTTTTTTTATTATTTTGCTTCTTATTTTGTTTTCATTAAAAACTTTTTACTTTGATGTTTATCATCAAATTTCAAGAGTAAGAAAATACACATCATAGACATTTATCGTTTAAAACTTTATGGAAAAACTAGTTATAAACTTATCATTTTTTGAAGCTCTATAAAATTTAAAATTATTATTTAAAATACAAAATTACGGAGGCCTAAAAATTATTCTTATATATATCCATTCTCTGGAATAAGTAATAAAGTTAAATTTTAACTCGTTTCTTGAATAATGTGCAGTTGGCCAGACCAAAAGTCGCTCGTCCTAGAATTTCAGAAAGAGAATTACGTACTTATGTGGAGCTGTGTGTATATCCAGAAAAAAAAAGAGAAAGAAAAAAAGAAGAAAAAAAAATCAGCTAGAAAAGCCTATAGTACGAGAGACCATTTTTGGAGTGAATCCAAAAATCAACTGGAGAATTGTCCGCGGCGAGGTACTTGGCGCTGACGTACGCACATATACAAGTCTTATCCACCGCCAACGAATTTATCCAAATATAATAAATGTATGCGTGTATATGCAAAGAACCATTTACATGCTTTCTTCTTTCATTTTTTCAGTTCTTAAATTTTATGACTGATATTGCTCTGTATCACTGTAATTACAACTTTTCAGTAAAATTTTAATCAAGAGTTGAAAAGCTGCAAGCTTTTTCAAAACTAAAAAATGTTTTATTTCTATCATAAATCAAAAGAAAATAGAACATTTCAAGATTTATCTCAAATCCAACTCGTATTTAACGTCAAATATTCACATTTGAAAAAAAGCTATTAAAATGTTTAAAATTCACTAGTGACTTTTCGAGGATTCATTTTTTTTTTCACAAACATCTATTTTCCTAAAAAAAAATTTTTTTAATAACTAAAATTTTTTTCATCAAGGTTTCAGGAAGTACAATTAATACTCAAGAGAGAGAGAGAGAGAGAAAGAGAAAGCACTCGTACAAGAGCTAAGAGCTCATCTCCATACGAGACGATAGCTTTCGATATTATATATAGAGACTCTTTCACGAGTACCTACTCCACCCACAATGTGCACTTCAGAGGCTTTCACCACCGGCTTTACCTTCATTTTTTCTGATCCAAAGATAGAATGTATTAAGCTCGAACAATATATATCAGCGACAGTCACAACAATATACTTTATAATACACACGCCGCCACACACGTGCAGCTAACGCAAACACCTACATTCGATATTTCATTTCTATTAATATCTTTGCTATAGCTAATCGTAGTAGCAGAATAAGCTCCAAAAAAAAAAAAAAATTAACAAATCGCGATTTTCAGGACACTGGCATTTATAAAAGACCCAAGCAGGTGACGAGGAAGGTAAGGATGATGAAGGTCAACCGGTTGACTCAGCGCCTACTTATATACACAGCAACTCTCGTTATCTCATTTCTCTCAGTGCGAATTTAAAAGAAAAACAGCAGCAACAGCATCAAATCGATGATGAGCCACTACTTATGTGTAATTTATTACAAGCCAACACTACCGAATCCAGATTGGTCGCCTGTATGTACTAACTCGTAAATAAACAGTCGTGTATCGGATACACACACTCTTATATAGGTACTCACATATCTTCGCGTTTCGGTCTATAATTAGATCATTCCGGAGGCCTCGCAATGTATTAAGTAAACGCGATATTTTTAATGGCCAACGGAAAATTGGCGTATACATTTCTTTCTCTATCAATTTGAGAATTACCGCGAGTATGGCGATTTTTTTCTTATATATAGGTATACCTATCGATTCGATGTGAACGATCGCGTAATTTAATTTACATATCAAAGTAATTTGTTCTTATGTTGATTAAGACACGCATCGAATTAATTATTTTTCAACATTTTTGTTGTGGTAATTTATGCTAGGAATTTATTCAAGAATTCATCGAAAATTTAAATGAAAATTAGTATACTAGCTTAAATAGGGGAACATATTTGCTATTTGTTTAATATACATGCATCGTGTCTCGTAATAATCTATGATCAGAGTATTTCTAGAGAAGCTACATGCATAATAATAAGTCATCGCCGTAAATAGCAACAACAGCATGACATATGTATTTCAGTGTTTCAGGTGTGTCCAAAGGTCAGGCCCCGGAGTAACATGACCTTAAGGTCGATCATGACGTTTGTTTAAAATAAAATATACTCATTTATAACATTTACAGATAATCGTAAATGTTGTATCGATCAAAATGTTTTTAATTATTATGACAAGTTTGTAAAAATACGCCAAGTCTATGCTATCATAGCAGCTTTGCAAAAAAAAAATGTCCTTCTAAATTCAAAAGAGGTAAAATAAACAATGGATTTCCGATGAGAAATCTCCTGTAATATTTCAAAGACTAGAGAGAAATAAATGAATATATAGGGTACCAGTTGGAGAATTCAATCGATGTCTTCGTTTTTGCGCTTCGCATTTCTTTCTCTCTCTTTTTTTTCTCTCTTTCTCCTCTGTATAAATATATAGGGGAAGATGGGGTATTTTGAGAAAAGTGGTTTTGTTTTGCCTGTAACTTTTTTGTTTTTTATATTTTTATATCGGACAAAAAAAGCTTTA
>JAPYZE010002068.1:0-30858 GCA_030522805.1 Leptomastidea abnormis
TATATATATACATACGTCATAATATATGTAGGTGTTAAATGTGTATGTATGTTATACTCACAATAGACGGTCATGGGCCGTTTGGCTGATGTTTCGTCTTGAAACGTCGAGATGAGGCAGGTGTAGTTGCCTGTCAGATCGATATCAGGCCTGATCAATTTCATTGCTCGGTACATAGTGTTTGGATCGTCGCTAGCCTTGTAATGAAGGTCGATGTACTTGGCTACAGGATCTATAGCTTGGGGCGCGGTACCGTAAATCCACTGGTACACGAGATCGTAGTTGTTCAGATACCACTTGATCACCAAACCCTTTCTCGATGTGTTCTGGAAATCGTAGTCGCAATCGAGTATTACGTGATCCTCGCCAAAACGTACAGCTGCTGGTATGTCGATGTTCTTTAATACTAACTGCTCCGTATCTGTAATCAAATATTATCCTTTATGATTTTGTAATATTAGCAGGACATATTTGAAGGAATATAATTTATTTGCAAATTAAATAGGTTGATAAGCTCGCGTAAATTCATTTTTACGATTATAAAGCGTGACTAATTAATCATCTTTCACGAAATAAATCTCACCATTAGCCAGTCATTCATCCACAATAAGCTAATATAAGTATTTTTTTATTTACAGTGACAGAGAATTACCAAGCAGCTGATATTTATACAATTTTCTAAAGCCACAGCTGTGTTTGCTAAGAACTCATTTTCCGACTGGTAAGTCTTTCTTTATATTATACAGTAAAACATCTTGATCACCACGAATATTGAACCTATTGCTTATATGCGCGGCTTCCTGAATGTGTCGCGAGAAAATAATGTGCAAGCTTACACCTTCACAGAATACATTACACAACAGGTACAGTCTCTACCCGTAACTCCTTCAACCATTTACCACTGCCACACTATTATTTTAATATAAAATCCAATAAAAGTCAAAAGAAACATCCCCTTCCATCATTCCCTTACTGCTCCAGCAGCTACTGTTCTTCTTGCGCAACTTCAACTCTTTCTCTTTCTCTCTCTCTCTCTTTATTCCATTAAACACTTTACGCGCTGGTGCTTTTGCAAACAGTTTTCCCAGACCAGCAATAGCAATTCGATTAACTGCACACATTCGCAATGTTATACTGAAAAGGGTGTATACACTCGTATTCTTCTTTCGTTTGATTATAACACCCTATGGGTTGTCATTACTGGCACGCGTGCCTTTATACCTATCGTCAGATCGATAAACCACACGTATAGCTTGAATACATGTTTAATTGGACTTGGGGAGGTGAAAGAGTACTTGATGAGCACAGTTGGTATATACTTTTGTAAAAGAAACACGTGAACTTGTTAGTGCACAACTATGAGAATCTATGGATAGATTGAAATGAATAATTAATCTGACTGATTGTTTGAATGTCTCTGATTTTTTTATTTTGATTTTTACAATTATTTATTTATTTTAATGGAGTTATAATGGATTAGTTTAGTTATCATTTTTAAACTCTGATATTTATTTTATTTTTTTTAACATTATCACAATAGACAGGGCTGAAATTCAATTGACCACAGGATTCAACTTCTTTCTATTCAATTTATCACTAAATGCTATTTTTTTTTAAACAATTGCAAAAAAACACACTTGAATCCTATGGTCCTCGAACGTGTATAAGCGAACGTTGTCGCAAACCGCTTGTCACTTTCTGCTCGTCTGAATTCATTGTTTGACGTCGGATGCTACACGTTATATATACCTATACAGACAATACCTCCACACGAGCAGAAAGTGACAAGCGTATTTGAGGACACACCCTTACACACACATACACATATACACAGAGAGAATTATTTAACTCGAATTCGCGTTTGGAAATCCCAGTATGCGTATGTACCTATAACGTTACTGTATAACCAGGATGTGTGGCTGACTAGCTTCGAACTACTACTGCCGCCAACCTTCTCATTCCCTATACTATATACTATGTATAGCTATTGCGTCTCTTTGACCGAATAGATTTGAAGGGTTTGGGGGGGGGGGGTACAGTGGTTTGCGTTTCTCCGAATTCCCGTGTATGTAAGTTTATATACGGCTTGCGTTGCCCGACATTTTCGATTTGATGGATTTTTCTCATAGATCGTTTGCTGTGATTTGTTTCAAGGAATTTTTTTTCTTTTTTTTCTTTTTTGGATGTTGGAAAAAGTGACTTGTCTATCTATCGTATGCGACTAGTTTTTGTTTTTGTTTTGTGTATATTTTTTTTTGTTGGTGTGATATGTTTTAGAGAAAGGAAACGGGGACCGTATTTTGTAATGGACGTTGACGAGCTTTCTAAAATTATTCGTTCCTAAAAAAAGAAAAAAATGATATGTTACTTTACAGATAAAATAGAAAAGAAAAAAATGTCATGTATGTATATCTATGGTACAGTTTTTCAATGTAAGCTAAATTATGGAATACAGAATCTCACGATAAGCTTTTGAAAAGAAAAAATTTTCTTTTTCAAAAAATATTTTCTTTTTTAAAGAACAAAGTAACAAACCCTTTTTTTTGAAAAGATATACATTTTTGCAAAATATAAATTTTCATCTACCACAGCATAATTAATGTAACGAGATTTTTCAATTTACAAAATAAAACCACAATCTCAACAAAATCGATACGATATGCATTAAATTTAAAAAAAGCGTAGAGCGCATCCTTTATCCCCAGTATATACAGAGCAAAAACACCACATGAATAACAACGAGATGGTCGAAGACTTAGTAAAAGAGAAAATTGTCGCGCCGCAAAAGCCAATCAATCAAGCTGCTCGCTCATCCCTTAAGTTTCACACTAACAAACTTTTTCTTCACCGACTAATCTTCCTTCCTACGTCATGTCGCTCTCGTAGAAAGCCTTTTCCTTTCCTACATACATATACCTATATATACAACAAGCCAGAGTAGCCTTCTAATAGGCGTACTTGAAATATATATACGTATGTATATATCGCACGTCTGAAACATATAAGGTTTCAAGCACCGTCCAGTACACAGGTAAAACGAGAGAGAGAGAGAGAGAAAGAGAGAGGGTATAAGACTCCACGCGATTAGCGCTTTACACCCTTTCCATCCTTTAAAGTAGCAGTAGCTATAGTAGCAGAGAATAGGTGTCGGCGCTGATTAAGTTCGCCGCATGCAAATCGCGCTTTCTCCCCAAGCGGCGTCTATATTTCAGTCGCCAGGAGAGCGTCGCGGCGGGGGTGGAGTAGGTGAAGGTACCAGTAGGGCTACTTGAGCGCCCAGTGTAAGCCAGATAAAGCCTTTCCCCCTCCTTCCCCCTACTCTTGGTTATAACCTAGAGAAAAGCCTAAACCCCCTTCCTCCTACCCTTCTTTAGACCACTGGTTAAACGATGGCGGGCTACCACGCGTCCGCGTGTCCCGACCGCGTAGCTCTCTAGTGTAACCCCCCCCCCTTTACTTTATATATATATATATAGTATAGTAGCAGCGAGCTCTTACTCTCTTTCTCAGCGCCGCCGCTCTAATTAGCTGCGATTTATCATAATTGAGCAAGCGCTATAATACCGAGATTGTGGCTAAGGAAGGGTATATAGAGGAGAATAGGGCCTCTGCGTGACTTCGACCACATGCTATACATATATACGTAAGCTCGACACAAAGAGTGTATATATGTGTATATATGTATGTATGTTTGAAAGAGAGAGAAAGAGAGAGAGTTGCTTGCTCGTGTATAGCCACTTGGGTGTTTGATTGAGCTAGCGCGCGACCTGGGTTATATATATATACACTTGCATATACTTATGTACTAGATTGAGGGTATATATAGGGTATATAGAAACTATCGTATGTATGTGTGTAGGTGTATAGTGAGAGAACTATTAGATTGAGTTATTTTACGCGGAACGCCATTAGTTTTGAAATAAAAGCTGAATTATTGTCGTTTTTGATTATTATCGTCTGTTTTTATTCGAACTTTGTGTATGAGTAGCATTTTTATTTTAGAATTTATATTTTTTTTAATATTTGCTAAAAATATTTTTTATAATTTACTGCAAAATTGTTTGTGTAGTAATTAATAATTGTCATACCAGATATTACTTGTTATTCAAATATAAATATTTTAATAAATTATCAGTTAACCTAAATAAAACAGTAAAATAAAAAAAAAGTAGTTCAAAAGAAAATTTTTTTTCTCTCTCATCCGGTCAATTTAATCCTCGACAATGTAAATTATTCGTTATTCACATGATATATGTATACACACTTACACCAATACACAAGCTATATACTTTCGGTCTCCAAAACGATTTCTCGACTCACCGCTCATTCTCTCTCTCTCTCTCTCTTTCTCTCTCTCTTTCACTCAAATCGCTAGACGTCAGGTCACGAACGGCTAAGCGCGAAAAACGTACTCGCGCGTACATGAGCTGACGTTTGACGGACGCTTCACGCTGAACACCGGATGTCCGCACAGCCGTTGCGTCGGTAACGTCTATAACCCTCTGTGTATAACTGTATATGTATAGAAAGGATATGCTTGAACGCATGAAATCGTTGCTGGACGTATAATACTTGATTCTTGGTGATTCATATATTTGGATGTCCTTGTAAGGATTCGAATAATTCTATATGATTTTTTTTTCATTTCCCTATACTCAAGTTTTTTTTATTTTTACGTGTGTAGTTCAAAGTTTGAATGAATTGTATTGAATTTAAGTTAAAGGATAACAGGGAATATTCTATATTGCAACAAAAAAAAAAACTATTAGGACGATTTTTGAATTACAAAAGTTTAATCGAAATGACGTATGTCGCTCGATCGAGCACAAAAAAGCAAGTGTGATTGGATTCTTATTCTATCGGTTATCGATTATTCCTGCGCTTGCTCCACAAAATAATAACAAAACAGGTTAATAGCCTAGTGGACCAAAGAGAAAAGTCAATGCAATTTCGCGAGAACAAAATTCAGCTCGAAAAAAAAAAAACGCATTTAGATGCAAAACTGCGCGACAATAGAGGTAAAAGAGACCAGGCCAAAAGAGACGATTAGATATATCCCATCCCATTCACTCTCTCTTCAAATTAAGCGACGCACACACACTATTATAAAAGTACAAAAAAAAAATCATTCGAGGTCGTTCATGTGCATCGATGATGTCCCGACGCAAGCTTTTGAATCGACGATGCACGACGTTCCTCTCTCTCTCTCTCTCTCTCTCTCTCTCTCTCTCTCATTCTCTCTCTCTCTCTCCATCTCTCTTGCGAGTGCGTCTATCCATCCATCCATCCGTCCATCAGTCTATATCTATCTCGTTGGCGCGTGTGCGCCACACTGAAAATCGCATCACAGGCTCGACTGCGTCTGGCAAGTATCACCTCTATAAGCTCTATGAGTATGGGATGTGTGTGTGTGTGTGTGTGTGTGTATTTACCTGCATCGCATTTTGATGTGGCCTGATGAGCTAGAATCTCATGGCTCGTTTCTTTTATCATCGGGCTTGACGCATGGTATTTTTTATTGTGTGTCTACAGTTTGTCTCTTGACTTTTTGATTCCTTGAAGGAACTTTTAAAAATTTTCTGAGTTTTTAAAAAATGTACTTCTGGCCTAAATTTTTTTTATTATTATGATAGTATTATAAAGGAAGAAAATGAGAATAATGAGAATTTGGTTGATTTTATCGATGGTTATGATTATTGCAAATTAATGATTTTTGTTTTTATGCTACAATGTTTTAAAATCCAAGTTTATAATTTTGATAAATGAATTTACTCTACTTCCATACTTATACTTCATGAAGGATAGAATGAATGAAAAAAGCAAATTTATCATTTTAAAGAACGAGTATTAATGAATTTTCAATGTAAATTTGGCTAAAGCCTATCGATTTATTGACTGTAGTAAATCAAATGAAATATTCACCGCTAAAAGAGAAAGAGTAGAGAGAGATAGAGCTTGCTTGATATCACAGAGCTTTTAAATATGAGAAAGATATTGAAAAAGCTACTATATAGAGCAGCGCAGCAATGTTAGCTTTAACAAATTAGCCGAGATATATATCGCTTAATTGATTTTTCATTCTGTTCGTTAAAAAATTGATAACGATTTTCACCGTACTCATTCAAGCGTAATCAAATACTTTTTTTTTTTTTCTAATTAACCGTTGATGCATGACGAATGGTAATGCTGACGTCCAGCTATTTTCATTGGTCAAAAAAAAAAAAAAAAAGAAACAAAGCCAGAGGCTGATAATAAAGAAAGGGGAGGAGAGAGAAAGAGAGAATGAGGAAGCGAGGCGTGAGTAACTTTATTGTAGTTATATCCATAAATTCACGAGAGATCCAATTTATTATCGAAAAACGATTACGTTGCCGCGCGAGTCACGGGATAGATCGAAAAAAAAGAAAAAAAAAATAGAAAAGAAAAAAGGCTCACGTAATAATGGATAAAGAAAAAACAAAGTAAAAAAATGAATAAATAAAAAAATTGAAAAGAAGTCGCAGAAGGCACGTATAGACCGCAGAGCTGCAAAGACAGCGATGCTACCGCACGCGAATACCGATCGTTTTGTTATTCTTTTTTTTTTTTTTGTATACGTACAAATCGGCGACGGGTAGTTTTAGCTCTCCTGCAACGACGGCATTGCGATTCATTATTTTCAGGCCGTGTTGAAACCGAGAGCTCTTTTTCTTTCTTTTTCTCTTCAGGGTTCAGCTGAAAATAAGGAAAGAGAAAAAGGGATGGAAAATAGAAGGGAGAAAAATCGAGCGAACGTGCCACGACGTTGCTGCGCATAATCAGGCACCTGCATTACAACGCCACGGACGGTTTCGCTTTTTCTACCTTCTATATATATTTTTTTTTTTTTTTGTGAACTAAACGCAAAAATTGCGTATGCAAATACCGCAGCGACCTTTTTCACGCTGCCTCTCTTGACAATTTGCGGAACCGATAGATCGGGTTAGGGGGAGTGGCAAAGGCTCTTGCATTTTAGTCCAAAGAGATTGTGTTATAAAAAAAAAGGTTAAAGAGAAAGAGAAGGGTAGTGATGGACTATGAGAAAGATAGAAGCTGAAAATTACCAAGGAATTTGATGAAAAAAAAAACAAATTTAGCTTGTTACAGTTTTTTATGTTGCTAAAAAATTAGATTAGTTTTTCGCGATTTTCGCGAATACAAAAAGGCTAATAAAATCCATAATTTACAAACTTTCTAAAACCACAGAAAAAAAGCTACAACGCATGTAAAGCTCAACTCAATGTTGTGTCAAGATATTCCAGTTTTTCCTTAAAATTTGCAATAGTGTCGCCTAGACACGTCCAAAAAACGAGTCAAACTTTTTTCAAGAAGTTGGTTCAAGAGTAGTATTCTTCGTAAAAAAAGATGCAAGTTGGATCCATCGAGAAGTTAAGATAGGTAGGTAGGTAGGTAGAAAAGCAGAGAAAATACACACGCAAGCTTTAGTCCAGTATATGTCCATAGCATCAGTGGCATTCACCTTGCAGTTCTATCTTTTAGCGACGTAAGCTCTACCCGGACTGGAGGAGGCTAAAGAAGATTGCCACAGGACGATGGAGGGGGATAGGATCAGAAGAGACGGAAGGGAAGGGTAAGCAGAGAAAAGGGTATAGCGTAATGAGTTTCAGCAACGCTCGCACAAGCAAGCAAGCAAGCTAGCGCGATATCTTAGCCCCATCTCAAACTAATTTTCTAACAAACTTCGCGTCCTCTCTTTACCGACTTAGCGCTCGTTGGTCTCTCTCTCTCTCTCTCTCTCTCTCTCTCTCTCTCTCTCTCTCTGATCCAAGCTTCCTTCACGTTCAAACTAGGAATCAAAGTTTTACCCGAGCTTTGGCTAAAGCACATCGTCGCAAAGACTCTCTTTCTCGTCACCGGCCATCCTTTCGATTAGCTTTCGGCCTGCCCTACTGATGCTGCTACTGTTTAACCGAACTGATGCGAAAATTTTTATCCTTAAGATTTTTTTTAAACTTTACCGCAAAATTACATATGACTTTTATTTAAGTATTTTTTCAGGCTAGGCTATATAGGCTTGTTAAAAATAATGGATACATATTAATGCGGATGTGATGAACCAACCATCAGATTAACGAAGCGAGATCCGATGAAGTATTAATTTGCTAGAAAATAAGCTATGCGCTAAATTGGATTATTCGTTGGCCGAAACTAATAACAATCAAACGTTTCGGTGGTTAGATAATTAGAAATTCAGTTCAGGTATATATATAGAGATTATATATAAACCTACAGACACGCGTGCTTCTACATATATATACTAGCCGCTTTCCCTCATTAACGATTGCTGATCAAGTTCTATATATATAGAGGAGGATATAGTATACGTATATGATTCAGTGAATTGGCTCTTGTGGCAATCGTCAAAGTTTCAGGTATATCGAATGAAGAAAGAGAGATAGATAATGCAACTCTAGAGAGGACTTCTTAACTAATTTACCGATTTATTAAGTTCGATCATCTATAGACTTTGTTATATATACTATTGAATATCTCGGATTTGTTAAAATGATTATAAATACTGAAGTAGCTGTACGTATCGAGGTATATTAATGTTTTAAGGCTCTTATTACAATTATTAATTTATTTGTGATATAGTTAGTTTGTGAATAAGTTAGATTTATAATCTATCGCATGTTACCAATATTAATTTTTTATAAGAAATTAATTAAATATTGTTTCAATTTACTAACGAAAAATAAAAAAAAAAGAAATTTCTTATATCGTATTAATTAGTATATTCAATATTTGAAAAGTATGTTTGATTAAAATTTTTATTAGTGGTAAAGCACACAGATCAATTCATCATGTAATTTAAATTTTCGTTACTTTTAACCATTCGAGTATATTCGTTAAATTCAAAACTGCTGTAATGTTTGAACTAGTTTTTAGGAGTACCTGCATGTCGTTGACATTTTGTAGAGAAAAATTGTAAATCTATATTAGTCGTTATATTCTCTTCATATTAGTAACGGAAATTCTGAAAGTTTGACGATAAAATTCATTTAAAAAATTATTTAGTTAAATGTACTTTGTATGTGACACTTATATATTATTATTAGTTACCGGATATGGTCTATTAATATAAGTGAGTAAAATAGACGCTAAAAGGATAAGAATATATTTTCAAATAAGTAACTCTCTAAATTGATAATTACGATAAGTATTGATTTTATAATATTGCTCATTCGTTATTTTAATTTCACCATTTAGGTGACTCTGCAAACTAAGCTTGCGGAATTATATAGATTAAAAAGAAAATTTGGCTTGAAAATGAGATTCTAAACTTTCATTTTTTTCAATCCCTAGCTTTACCAGAAGCCTGTGGCCAATTTCACAGCTCAATTATGTCCAATGTGGGTCTTGATATCCCTTTTCAAAAGAGCCGAGTAGTAGCAGGAACTAAAAAAAATATCGATTTTCAGAATAAGCATAATCCTCTCTTATCACCATTTTCTAAATGTTCAATAATTTAGAAAAAAATAATTAGGTAATTTATCATAATAAAAAATTATTTATGAAAAAAGGGTTATTCAAACAAGCCTTCTTGTTCAAAAAGCCAATTATACTCAGCTTCAAATACAAAGGTATATTACCCAGCTTGAAAATCCAACTGTGCTTCTTTTCACTCGCAATTAATCGAGCCCTCGACGCTACTACTCTCAGCAATCGCAGCTTCATTATCGACATTCGTGAGTTCATAAAAAAAAAAGAAAAACGAAGAAAAATCGAATAATTTCCGACTCACCGATAGGCCAACCTATCATCAGTCCTCGCAGTTCAATAACAGATTAAAAAAGCTCATCTCTGATCTCACAGAGTTTTTTCATAAATCGTTTTTCCACGTTAGTTTCAAGACTTATATTTTACAAATACATTGTACATTCCTTTGCCACGCGGTTATTCTCAAAGCGGAAAAACAAACTAAAAAAAAAATGTGTAAACAGGAAGGAAATGCGGGAATGTAAGAAATGAAAGAAACGTAGAGAGAAGGTTAAAGAAACGAGCAAAAAAAGGGGAGCAAAAGCAGTAGTAGCAGCAGCAGCAGGCAGTAGAAAGCAAGCTTGCACTTAGAGAGAAGGAGTAAAAGAGGAGGGTCTCGGGTCGGGGTAGTGTGGGCTGGTGGCCCTTGAGCTCCGACGACACGCGACCCCCTGAGCGGACGCGTTAATTAAACGCGCCCCGAGGATCGGCGCCAGCCCCTTACCGCGGCCTCTCTCTTTCTCTCTCACCTCGAGCTCCTCTCCCTTGTGCGTTTATTACCGGCGTCGCAGCAGCAGCAGTAGTAGTAGTCGAGAGACGAGGATGCAGAGGAAGGTGAGGGTAAAGGGAGAGAAGTAGGATAGAGATGAAGAGAGAAAATGGCATATATATGTTTACACACACCCGTAGTAGTTGGCGGCGTGCAGCCAACGGCAAAAATGAAAGCTCGACGCGGCAAAGCTCGCGCGCGCGTAGCCCTTGTGCTTCCAGCCGAGCGAGCGTCATGTCTCTATATATACGTATACAGAGTAAGTGTAGAAAGAACGAGAGAGAGAGAGAGAGAGAGAGAGAGAGAGAGAGAGAGAGAGAGAGAGAGAGAGAGAGAGAAAGCTTGTGAGCCTGTGAGCGGAGTCCGGAAAATCATTTGATGTGAAGCTTGTATTCGGGCTTTCTCTTTCTTTCTCTTTCTACTACTACCTTTACCAAACCCCTTCCTTTCCTCTTTTGGCCTAGCTGGAAATAAAGTCACTGAACGCGCGCGCGTATGAAAGAGAGAGAGAGAGAGAGAGAGAGAGAGAGAGAGAGAGAGAGAGAGAGGGGGGAGGACGGGTAACGCACGCACCCGTGTGACTGATGTGCTCCCGGGTAACGCAAGCACCCGTTTGACTTATGTGCTCCCTCTCCTTCCTCCCCTTCATCCGACATACAGCTCAAAGGCTTCGATGCTTGGGCGTTGATGAAAATTTCAGTTGGGCTCTGCGAATTAATTAGATGCTTTACCTCTATATACCTCTGTGAATTTTTACTTTTTCTACGATTGCTTGTTTGATGTGTGTGTGTGTGTGTGTGTGTGTGTGTGTGTGTGTGTGTGTGCAGTGACGATTTTTTTTTTTTTTTTTTTTTTTTGTTTTTTTTTTTTTTTTTTTTTTATTTTTTAATATTCTTTTTTTCTCTTTATTTTTTTTTTTTTTTTTTACCTATTTACAATTAAAATTTTGATTTAGAAAAGTATACTCGTAAAACTATACTCTCGAGCATTTTTTTTTCCTGGCGTTATAACGGAAAATTACTTTCGCAAAAAAAGGGCGATCGAGCATCGAATTTTCATCAATCTCGGTAGCTCGTTAGTGAAAATAAAAAAAAAAATACGTCCACGTTAGTCAGAGAAGAGAAGAAGAGCCAAATAAACTCGGACCAGACCCGTCAATCTCTCGGTCCAACCTCTCGCTTTTCCTGCTCGAACGGCGCCAGTAGTAGCACAGCACCAGCAGCAGTTTAACCTAAGAGCTATATATCGTTGCTACCAACACACACACATGCGCAAGCTCAGGGTTTGAATGTAGAGGAGAAGGAGGAGTAAAGGCTGGTAAAACGGGCACGCCTGGCCGTGATTACACGCCTGCCAACTCATCCACGTCTTCATACCGATCGTACACCGACCCTCTCTCTTGGTCATACCAATATAGCATCCCAGCAATCGAGCCAGCAGCAGCTCCCAACGCGACGTCTTATCGTCGCGGAAAATTTCGGGCTTTAGGACGACCGTTAAGGACAATGGGGTTGCGTCGATATCGTGCGGCTCGAGCTTGCGACGGTAAACGACCAAGCTCCTCTAGCTCTACCTACGTTTCGTCTTTCCAGAAGAGAGAAAGAGAGAGAGAGAGAGAGGAGGATCTAAAGGAACGTTCCTTGGCGCCTTGGGGGCTCCAAAGGGGGCGGCGCCAAGGCAAATTGCTTCCGGCGGTAACGATTCTACGGGCTATCGACTGCCACCGTCCTTATATACCCATCCTCCACTTTTCGTTGGATGGAGCGCATCGATTTTTGTGCTTCCGTGTATAGGGACTGGAAGCTAGTTTATTGATTGCCAGGATGATTTTATTGTGGTATAACTTGAGTTGAGTTATACTGGTGAAGTAATCGAAAATATAAGAATGTTATTATGATAAACTTCTTTTTTTTTCTTTCCTTCTTTTGTATTGTTTTAAAACTTGCAAGTTCGTGATATTACAAATTATGATATTTTATTATTTAATTTAAACTGTTTTTTCTGAAGAAAAGATTTTTGGTATTTTAGTTCAATTTAATAGTAATTTCATTAGCTACTCTCGATTATTACATAATTTATGATCATAAAAATAATATATCAAACTAAAAATCTAACTATTTTGTAATAGTTGAAAATTCAATAAATTCTTCAAATTTATGGTATATTATAAAGTTAAATATTATATTAAAATAAATGTATGAAAATCGTTGCTATGTCAAACGTTTTAGATGAAATAGGAGTATTAATATCTAAATGAGAAAACAAGAATTCATTAATCAAAATTGACAAATTAATATTAAACTTAAATTCTTGTAATCAAGCCTCTCTTATAATACTACTCGATAAATTAATATTCAAAATGAAATTAATATTATCAACAACAAAAAATCTCACCAGAAAATAAGCTTAATTTCTTTAATTGAATAAATAACCAAATAAACAATTAAATCCACGATATATCTCAAATTCATATCAAGTTCAACCTAAATTCCCGCAAGCTCAGCTAAAATACAAGCAGCTACTATATATATATATATATATATAGCAGCTTATCAAATAATATCGAATTCCAAGTCTACATTCTCATATTTCCAAAGCATGCCCCCTCCAATCTCTATGCTTTCCGTGCAAATAATTGTTTCGAGCTCAACAAGAACAACAACAACAACAAGCTGAGAGAGAGAGAGAGAGAGAGAGAGAGCGATATCCTCCCCCCAAGCAGATTACAATTTAAGCACTTGGCTCTCGAGGATGGCCGATCAGGCTATAGAGCTTTGCACGCCGAATATTTCATAAGCCGCGCCATTAAACTTCCCTTCAGTAGTAGTAGTAGTACTAGTAGTGGTAGTAGTAACAGCCAGCAATTAGCGGTCATTACATAGTAGAAAGAGAAAGATGGATAGAAGGTAAAGCTGCTCACGCAGCCGATCGCTCGATACAGTGTCTGTCTCTCGTCTCGGGTAGTAGCAGTAGTCTTGTATTTCTGCAAGCTCCAACGCGTACCGGGTTCTAAATCAAGTGGGAAGAAGGGTTTGGGTGCAGAGCTGTACACAATGAGAGCGCGACTCGAGCGCTAAATGGCCCGCCACCGCCAAGCGCCGGAAAGGACCTGTGCGGAACCTCCTCCGTTGTCCTTCCTCTCTTGCAAGCTCGACTTTCACCTCTGATACTCCCTCTCTCTCTGCTACTATGTAGTCACCAACATTCTCCTACTTCTCTTCCTTCTTGGTACGCTCCGGAAACTTGCCGTTAATTTATATTAATGTGCAGCAAGTAAACGCGCACTCTATCTCACTCTGCTATGCTCTGCATTTGCTTACGACGTTCTAGAGTCTAAGTAAACCTGTACATTTATGCGTAAGGGAAGAGGCCTCCTATACCTTAGTATAAAGTTCCGGAGTAGGGAAAGCTCTACCGGACGACGTTTTATATAGATATATATCTGCTATGTATATAACTGCTAACCTCAGCACTTATACTTGCATATATATATATCTCTCTTTCCTTATAGACGCTCGACTTCTTCTTTGACTCCTCTCTTACTACTACTCTACACTTCACTAAGGTCTATCTCGAGTTTTCCCTTTAGAGGAAAAGTAAGTGCTTTGAGTAAGGAAGGAGGGGGAGGGGGGGGGGCAAGCCGATAATTACGCTGGTTTTACGGATACGTGCGGTGGATTTTCAACTTGGCTTTGCGAAATTGCAACCTAGAAGAGAAGCTTTTACTCTGAGAGTGTTTTGAAAATATTTTTCTTTGAGTGATAGTTTGACTCGCAGTTGAAGGGTTTTCAATTACAAGGTGATTGTTCAAAACATTTCTTTTTTTTTTTTTAAATAAGTATTTAATTGTTTCAGTGTTGTACAGTTTATTATTTTTATTTATGTGTTTTTATTGCATAAAGAAAAAAATGTTATTTTGTATTCTGTTTTTTTTTTTTAAATAAATTTATTTTTAATAATAAAACGATGTTATTCTTGCTCCGGTAATAATCTTATTTTAAAGTTATCTTTTTCCACCTTTTTTATAAAATTTAAATCGCAGTTGCGCAAAGTGCAATTTCAAAAATGCAATATTCCACTTGAATATTTCGATTCAAATAAAATGTTCAAACAAAATATAAGCACTGGATAAGATCGCGTATAATTGCAGGAAGGTCGAAGTACGTAAAATAAAACTCAAAGCCGGTTATAATGAAAGAAAAGAAAAAAAAGTTGGAAAAAAAAAGGAAAATAAAACGAAGGAAAAAATAACTGTAAGAATTGGCCCTTGTTAGCGAGTTAAAGAAACTTTCTCACCTTACCTCCTACAGGCAAGTAGAAAAAGAGAGAGAGAGATCGCGTCTGCGCAATATTACTCGAGTCCGCGACTCGTGTTTCTGAAACGAGGTATTTCCATAACTTCTCGAGCTTTTTTTCCTCCCTCCCTTTTCTCTCTTTCCCTTTCCAACAGCGCTCGGTACACTCGCTGCAGTCCAGTCCGCTTGTTTGAGCTTCATTTTCCGCAAACCCCTTAACTCGGTCGATCCGTTCGCTTTGGCATGGCAATTTTTTTTCTTTTCAGCCTCTGCGACATGCTGAAGTGAAAGCAAGAAAAAAAAAGAAGAAGAAAAAATGTAGAGAAGGCAAAAGAGAAAAAGAGAAAGATAAAGTGAGAAAGTGAGTTAAGCAATAAAACTCAACACTCCCTCAGCCTTATATATATACGTCTCGTGTCCGCTAACGTGGCATACTATACCAAGCTTCACCTTTTCGCGTTCTCTCTTAAGAGAGCGCGGTAATTGCCGCCTGGAAATGGACGGTTTTTCTTCCAACGACGTCGACGTTGCTTGAGCTACGCTATTTACCCGGGAGTCGTTTTCTTGATGAGAGAATTATTTTAAGCGGATAGAGGCGGGGTCTGTTTGAATTGTAGAGGCTTTAGCTTGGCAAAAGAAGAAGAGGAGGAGTCCAGAGGGAGAAGTAAATGAAACGTAAGCGGTATTCAGCTAGATGCAATTATATTTGATGATCATCGCACAACAAGTGAAAATTAATCTGTTGAAACAACCTTTATCAGACAGTGTTACGCTAAAGTTCAAATTAAACAAAACTGTTAAGGATACGTCTGTGCTTTTCCAGAATTTTATAATAACATAAAGTAAAAGTGATGTATGGATAAGAGACGAATGAAAATAAACAGAACAAAGAAAACATGAATAAACTAGAAAATACAAGTATAAATTGAAAGATCAAGCGCATGTGAGTAGATCCAGTTGTATTTAATCTCGTCGAGGAATGTTTGCTTCTTAGTAGGATACCTACTTTCTCGTATCCCTGCTTGCAAGCTCAACTTCGTGGCCGCTTTATCGCTCTAAGCTCCTCCAGCGGTGCAGCGATTGAAAGCAGAGCGAAAGAGAAAAACTAGTAGATATATAGTTAAAGGCCGGCTTGTTGAAGCAAAAAGCTTCTTGAAGAAAACCAACCGCATTGTGGGGATGAAAGCTCGCTCTTTTGCTACGTAGTAGTGCCCCAGGGGTGGGAAAGAAGGGTAAAGCTTGCAAGCTTCGATGAATTCGCTCAAGGGCTTGCTGTGCTACAAAACTCGATTCTTCAAGGCTGTTTTGTGTGTTTTTCGTCCTGTCACTAAGCTTCCTCGACTTTGACATAAAAGAATGGATGGACAGAAGGACTTGGTTCTACCAAACGTGCTTGAGGCTGTAACTCAAGCGCAGCTACTCGAAACGAACTGGATATTGAAAAAGTCAACATTTCACTTGAGTTAATTAATTAGAGCCAAGGGAGCTGCCGCGCTCATCAAGCAACATTTTCAAAGCCTTTAGCTCTTAGGCAGTAAGAGAAAGGAGAGGAGATGTAGAGGAGGTAAATTAATCAAGCGTTAAGTCAGAGCCCTTTCTACTTCCTTTTACCTCAGCAGCGCTTGATCGCAAGCTTTTCTCTCTCTCTCTCTCTCTCTCTCTCTCTCTCTCTCTCTTTCTTTCTCTCAAGCTATTTAAACTCAGCCGAGCGGTGCTTTTATCCTGGCCGCGAGCTGGCTCGTTTGGCCACCCTCTCTTTTACACGCCCACCATACACACTGATCTCTCTTTCTCTCTTTCTCTGTATGTATAGAAGTAGAAGGAACGAGTAGCCGTGTATCTACCGCGGACTGCGGAGTCCGCAGTCACGTATGAGCCGTAAAGTAGATCGCACACAGCACATCCCCCTTCCACGCTCTCGCGGACTCGACTCTGGCGAGCTTGTGCAAGCTTTCCGTACACCATTCCTTTTACCTTTGCTCTTACTAGACCTTGCTCTCTGACTCTCGTTTCTGCTCTCTGCTCTTTCCACGCAAGGCATATACCGCTACCCTTGCTCTCTTCTACTCTTGTAATGAAGAAGGTAAATTCACTCCGTACAGGACGCACGGAAATCTTGATAACGAGAGAGACGAGAGAGGAAAAAAAATACGATTACTAAGCTCTTAGCTGTTTCAACTTTTCGTCCCTTTACTTGCTTTTCCTCTATGCCTTAACCTCTTGCTCTTTGCTATCCTCTGCAAATCATTTTTATGAATTACGAGCTGCACGTCTGCCACCCTTTCTCGCACCTCTTGTTTTTCTTTTTTTTTTCTTTTTTTTTTCAACGTAGCTACACGTGACTCTCTGACTTCCTGGCCTATTTAATTTACCGCATATATGTATATATTTTTTGTAGTTTTAATCTCTAATTAAATAAGTTTTGTTCTTGTTTGTCTAGTTTATCAAAGAATTAAAGCTAATTTTATTAGTTCTTTAAGTAAGTTGTGATTATTCTTTGGTTATTGCTTTAAAATAAAAATGTTTTTTCTTTTATGTAAAGTTGATAGAAATTTGCAATAATAAATTATATTATTTTTCAAATTGATTCAAAATATTTACAAACTTATATCTGTACATTTTTTTAAAATATTAAATATTTTATACAAATATTATTGTGCTGAACATTAATGTTTGTTCGGTGTAGAAAATTATTCTAATCTGCAACATTGTGCTACGTATCTCGCTTACGCCAAATTTCAATTATCTCAATTATTATTTCAATTATTTTTATATCTTATCTAGACAAATCTTAATTTTCTGAATATTCTAAACACGTGCATTTTAACGTTCTATACGTGGTCTGTTATTATTTTTTATTATTTAATCTTGAAACGATTAATAAGTTAACTAATTATTAATTAAAAACTTTTAATGAAAAGTTCTCCATTCGCTTTATTTGTTCATCACATTATTTAGCAATCTGTTTTATATTTTCTTTTGTTAAAATTTCTTTTTTTTTTCATCAACCCAAAACTCATATACAATCATGGACTCTCGCAGTTTGTTGCTTTTGGAATGTCGGCTTCAAGCTATATTTCACAAAAGCTTCGGCTTTTCCTCTACCTTATCGCCGGATTCGCAGCACACCAGACAGAGGAAGTGGGAGAGAGAAAAAAAGGAAAAAAACCGGACGGACGAATAAATCGACTGTATACGGTCAAAATATTACAATGACAACAGACTTATTAAAATTATGACTGTCCCTTGCTGATTTATTTATTATTGTTTTTAAAATTTTTTAATTTTACGTCAGTTATTTATCTTATGAATAATTTACATTAAAAATCTCTAACAGAACACAAATACCGTGATTCGAAATAAAAAAAGATCAACAAATAAATAAAAGCTTGTTGATTTTTTTGAACGTTTCAAAGCTTTAATAGCATCAAGCTTGGCATTTCCAATAAAAACAAAACGAACGTCTCCTCAATCCGCAGTAATCATCTTATTTTCCTCTGTATATTTTTCAAAGCTTTTCTTCAGCTTCACTTTAAGCTCTTTTACTTTTTTAAATACTTTCTAATTACTCTTCCACTTCTTTTTCGTACGTATACGCGTGTGTGGGTGTGTCTGTATAGGAAAGGAGGATGAAGTTAAGGTTATCATCAGTGGCTGTACAGCTATCAACATTCTAATTACTCCTTTCATTATATTTATTTGAAACCGAGTAATTAAAGTGAGTTTATAGCATATCCGTCTTAGAGTTATAGTCTGTTAAACAAAACTTTTGTTAATAGTTTGTTCGTCATCACGTACTTTTATTTAATATCTAATTACGAGGTTACTTAAAAAAATCCTCGAAAAAAATCCTACAATTTTATAACGACATATTTTGAAATTAATATCTTCAATAAAATTTCCAAAAAATCATTTTTTAAATCTCTTTTATTAGCAAAGACTAACAACTTGAACTTCTTTCATTTATTCAGACACGTAACAGAAAAAATAATAAAAAAAAAATTTCAAAGCAAAGTAAAGCCCATTGCATTATTATTCGCGGATTAAGCGATTCGTAAATCAACATCGCGTTCTAAAGCTCAAGTCCAGAGTCCAGAAAGAGCGAGATAACACTCGCGAACGTACAGTGAAGCAGTGCTCTACAACCAACCGGTGAGCCAATCCAAAAGTACTTATCGTTGCTGAAGCTTTGAGTCATACTATATAGGTACATACCAGCACAAGTCTGGGAAATATCGTAAGAGCGAAGGGGTTTTAGACGACTAATTAAAACTTGATTATTGCTCCTCAAAAAAGCGTTTCCGTATATATCCACCTCTCTCTCTCTCTCTCTTCTTCTCTCTGCTGTAAAACCAAGTTTTTTCATTTTTTTTTAAGCTATCGATTTTTCTTAACGGCACTTTAATCTTTCTAGACGACTCTATACTTTGTAACTCTCGTTTCTTCTTGGCCTTTTTTTTTCTTTTATTATTTTTTATATACGTAATGCAGTGGTAATAATAGATTGAAATGTTCTCAGAGTTTACGTGAATGATGCACTTAATGCATGAACTAAAACTTACATTACTACGTTTTTTCATGCATTTATTGAATTTTTGAGCTTGCAAGCTCTACAAGAAAAATAGAACTTTCATATCACTGACTTACATTTATAAATATTCAAATTGTTTGAATATACAATCTGTTAAAATTACGAATGGGAGAAGTTTGACCTCGACTGATGACAATTGCTAGTCACGCGTCTCCGGTAACATTAAACGGGAAACAAACAGTTGAGAGACGATAAATTTTCGTCAGCAGCCACTGCGGTTTGTTATTATTAAAGATGACCCCATAACGTTGTAATGGGTGCTTGTGGGCGTAGCTTAAAGCTTGCTCCAGACTACTGTAAACTAGACTGCAGCATGTGTATCAGCCACCAATACGAATATAGCGTATTTTACTGGCAAAATCATCCGATTGCAAGCTGCATATTATATAAAAAGCTTCTAGTGCAAAATGAGAGAGAAATCACTAGAGATGAGGACTACACAGTCCCACAGGCTTAGAAAACGGAGTTTTATATAGAGCTTGGTTCTCAGGGGGGAGAGAGGGTAGACTCCTCTAATTGGAAGCATGGCACGGTAGATTGAGACGCTGCGGACGAAAGATTGGAGCTGGATCAGACTTGGTCGGCTCTTGGGACTTGGCCCGATTAGCTAGTAGTTCTTTTTTTTTTCTTTCTTAGAAAGGTTGGTACTACGAGCTACGATGAGATGAGAGACGGGTGTTCTTGAGGATAGTTCGTTGATGAAGCTGCTCCAGAGAGGCTTGTAGAATGAACTTAAAATGCCGACGGTGTCTGGTGAAAAAAAAAAAGTTAAAGAGACTCTGGTACGAAGAAGTACAAATATCTTTTTTTTTTCTTTGAGTGAAATGATTTTGAGATTGGTTTGAAAAAAGTGTTTGTTGAATAACTTTACAGTAATTAATAATTAAATTTTGAAATTTCAAAGAGATTAAGTGAGCAAATTTTAAATGATTTATTTTTTAAATTATGTTTAAGAGAAAACTATGTATATTTTACATTTTATATCAAATATCAGTAAAACGAAAGCAACTGTTTTTTAAAAAAAATAGTAAGAATTGTAAAAATTACTCTTAATCACGCAATCCTATTATCCAAACAAAAATCAAACAGATACCCAATTAAAATTAAAAAGAAAAAAAGGTGAGATTTAAAAAAAAGAAATCGAAATCCATCCGCATCAGTAGCACAGATCCTTAAAAAAAAAGATAACCTTACAGGGTAGATTGATCGCATTTCTCCCCTCCTCCTCCGCTCTTCTCCAATTCCTCTTTTCCAACCGAAGAGTCCGCGCACAAATTACAAGATTAAGCGAGGCTATCCACCAGCGATTTTTTCACAGCGCAAATGGACGAACGCTGGCTTGTGGTAGAAAAGTAGGGGTAGTAGAGTGTACCAGGGATCGAAGCAGAGAGTAGTAGTAGTAGTAGTAGTAGTAGCGTCCAGCGCATATGTGCGGTTGAGGCTGGTTAAGCTCCAGGGCTTGGTAAAAGTCGAGGGTCGGTGCTAAACTGATGGCGAGCAAAAAAAAAAAAAGTGTCATTCACCAATCACGCCGAAGGGGCTTCCGTTTAGTCCTCTAGATTTTTTTTTTCTTTCTTTTTTTTTTTTTCATGCTTGGCTTTTTGTGAGTGTCATTGCCAGAGCTATGTCAGGAACAGTTCGGTTTCCTGATCTTGAAATGTTGCGATCGGTTTAGATTATTTTTTTTTTTTTTTTTTGTAAGCGATAAATTTGATTAGTGGTGATCAGATATAATTTATTATTTGTATGAGTTTAAATCTTTTTATTTCAGGTGAATTTAATTGGTAGTTAAATTTAACTAGAGGATATGAGAGAAAAGCTCTTCTTTAAAATTTACTTACTAATCTACTTTTATGTTATTACGCGTTATTAGTTAATGCAACTATATAATTTAAAAAGGACACGTGCGTCATTTTAAAAATCTCTTTTAATATATAATAACTCTTATAATAGCCTCTTTTTTTCCCGTGTGTTTCATTTAATGAGGAAAAATAAGCCATCATAATGAATAAAAAAAAAAAGTAGAAATGCATTATTTCTTTGTCATGCCGAGTTTTGTGGCTTTATCTCTAGCAATTTTTTTTTCTCTCTTTCTTCATCCGGACTCTCATTAAATATCAAGCTTCTCTTTAATAAACAAAACCATTAAGAGCCATTTTCGCTAAACTATTTTTTTATCTACATTCCAACTTAAACAGTTTGATATTAATACTAAAACAGATGATTAAAAAGCTTAGTAAAAGACCACATATCCTAAAGCTTTTTCAATAAAATGAAAAATTCCAGAAGGGGGTAGCTTAGTGGGCCAAGCCCCATGAGGTAGGTAGGTAGGGGGTGTAAGAAAGAGGGAGAGAGAAAGGGAGAACACGATGCTATAGTTGGTTAGATGGGTAGAGAGAAGCGAAGCGTAATTATTTCACGTCAGGCCAGCCGCGCCGGTGGTGCGCGTGAGCCTCCTTCTTCTTCTTCTTCTTCTCCTTCCCTCCGCTTGATGTACGACGCGCGAAGGCGCGAGAGAAAGAGAAAGAGAGAGGGAGAGAGAGAGTATATGGTAGCAGTAGCAGTAGCAGCATAGCGCGCAGACGCACGTACGCGACATAAATCGCACTCTCTCTTTCTCTCTCTTCTCCTAAGATGATAAAGCCATTTGCTCGATATCCCAGGCGCCGTTCTGGCCCTCCGGGAGTCCAGAATACCCTTATATACCCCTTTTTCTCCCCCTTCCCTTCGTATATACTCTCATTCTCTTTCCATGTGCCGTCAGCACCGAGTCTACTGCTGCTGCTGCTGCTGGAACGCCGTTGCAGGCGCGAGAGCGAGGGAGCGAGTAAGCGAGTGTAGGGTAAAGTCCTAAATCACGACAGGACTGGGAGAGCACAAAGTTTGCCGGCTTGAAGCGTCCATTTCCGCTTTCAATAAATGATCGCGCCTCTGCCACTACTCGACAACTAACCTCATCCCTTCTACTTCTTTTTCTTCTTCTTCTTTGCTATTCAATTTTTTTTTATCTTTTTTATTTATTTTTTTTTATTTCTTTTTTGTTTTTCAGTTTTTTTTTTTATCGTGGTAGTCGTGCTTTTGACTGTTTGAAACTTTTTCGGCTTTGGTGTGTCTCGTGCAAAGCTTGATGTGGGTGTATATATGTATATATGTGTATATGTGAGTGGTTGCAGAGTTTTGTACTACTGTCAGTGATAGGAGAAAAGTGATAAAAAGTTATCGTGAGAGCTTTTGACTGATTTTTCTCGAGATTTGTGATTGGTACGTTATTTTCTCTGGTATATAGTTTGAAAAATATTCGACGAGTTTCGTATTGCTGCGATAATGTATATAGTGATAGAAAGCTGAAGCTTATATCAATTTGCTTCTTTTTTATTTCGATTGAAATTTATGTTAACTGAGTTTTTGACTGTATATAGCTTTCGATCACATATACTCGTATATAGGTGAAATCGAGGTTGAATTTTAGATGGCTTGTTTACAGAGTTGGTATGGTGGAGCTAAAGTAAATATTTATTTAATTGTATAAGGTTGAATTAATGATAGTTTTTTTTTTTTTTTTAATAAATCATTATAGCTTTTTATGTTTTTATAAAAAAATTTGATGGAATATTAAATGTTATTTACACGTTTGCAAATCATAATAAAAAATTGTAATTGACAGAATATGTTTATTTTACAACCAATATTTTTTTATCAAATTAAGTAAAATTTTTTTAAAATCATTTTATTACTAATAATAAAAATAAAAGTATATTAAACTCATATTCTCATTACTTAAAAACATAAAAATAAAATAGTTTTAATACAACACATAAAAAAAAAGATAAGTAAATTAAAAACAATTCTAATACGAAAAAACAAGACACTAAAAAGCTCTGTAAACTTTAACACTCGAAAAACATTTTACAACAACAACAACAACAACAACAACAATAACAACACTAGTTAACCAATGTCTCTTACACAATCATAATACCCAACCCCCTTAAACTAAAAATTTCATGTTCAACATTAAAAGCAGACACACATACACACAGTGGAGAGAAAATTACAAGGCTCATTAAAAATATCGAGTTAAACTTGTCAGAAAGGTGTCACGCGCACACGGTGAAAAGAGGGTGGGAATGGAGGGGGGGGGGGGCAAGTACGGTAGAGCTTTAATTGCGCGTGTAGAACGAGGTAAAGCGAGCCGTGGCGAACAGAGTCAACGGTAGAAAGGTGGGAGGGAGGGGAGAGAGAAACGCGGCGTTTGCTCAGCGCAACAGCCGAGAACACGCGACGCCGAAAATTCCCCGACACATACATACCTTCAGACGTGGTAAGGGAATGGAGAGGGGGAAAAGAGAATAAAGGTATATAACAAGGCTTTAAAGGAAGGAAGGAAGCAAGGATGACGCGTCAACCTCCCCTACTACTCCTCAGGGGAGCCAAAATACAATGTCGAGGCTTGTGTGTGGGTATGTGTATGTATAACGACAAGTAGTGCAGGCGAGTGTAGGATATTCGGTTAAGTCCGCGGGAGTGGTCTCTATCTATCTCTCTCTCTCTTTCTCTCTCTGCATGCCAACTATGTATATATGCTAGGTATGTATAACCCGGAAACGCGTTACGCTCTGACGACGATGAGCAGTACAAACACATGCTCTGTATGTCCCCCTTCCCATTTCGTTCTCTTATACCCAACCGTGTGTGTGTATACCCTGAGCATGCAATGATAATAATAATAATAATACTGATGTGTTGTAGAGGACCGATGCGTTTGTTGCGGCATCTGTGACAAGCATTGGACTTTTGCTATGTGTTGTACAGAGAGGAGGAGGAGGAGGTTGTGTCTGCGGTTTGCGATTTGATTTTTAGACGTTGGGTCACTGGGTATTGTTGTAATTGAACTGAAGTTAATTTTATTGGTAGATGTGATCGCTGTATTGTTAATTAAGTTGAGGTGAGTTTGAAGGGAAATAAAAAGAAAAGAAGGAATTGATGATTGGTGTAAATTTTGAAATTGTATAAGTTTCTTTTATTTTTTATTCTTTTTTGTGTTTTATCGACTGTATGGTAATTTGTTTTACAGCATTGTAAAATGAAAGTTGGATGGTAGTGTCTGGTACATCCTCGACTTTCTCGATATTGCGAAAAATAAAAAAGAAGAAAAGGATGTAAAGGTGGAGTTTTATATGTAATGGGTATTACGAAAAATGGGAACCTCCCCATTTAGCGAAAATTCGAATGTGCGAGTAGTTACTATTCTACGAGAAAAAGAGAGAGAGAAAGAGTACACGATTATATGTAATGCAAGGTTTGCGGTTTTCCGGTTACTACTTACTTTATTCGCTGAAGCATGTAAGCATATTTTTTTCATAATGTTGTAGTATCAAAAAGCAAGCGTTTTCATTTCTTTTTTTTTCGAGTATAATTTCTTTTTTTTTTTCTTTTATTTGAGATGAAAATATTATTTTTATGAATAATAATTTTTTTAATAAATTTATTTGATATTAAATTATTTGACTTACTGTGAAATACCATCAAGCAAATCCGATTAGTGTCTTACCTGCAACAAAAAAGAAAATATGAAAATTTTTCAAAATGTTTTAAAAATGTAAGCTTACTTTTTACGTTTTTACGTTATAGTAACGACACGACTTCTTACGATATTATTTTTTGAAAAACCTACACTAACAGTATCTTAAAAAAATAACCACATAAACTTAAGCATTTGAAAAACATACATAAAATAAAATAAAATTGCTATATACTTCATCGAAAATAATCTTACTCCACTATAGTACACTATACTACTCCACACTTCTCAAGAACCCAAAAAGCTCTTATACGTTGTTCACATCTGTGTCCAAGCCCTTATAAAAGAAACCCTTACGTGCAATGGTAAAAAAAAATTGTCCGTCAGCGAGATCGACTTAAACCGACAATCGTGAGAGATCCTCAAAAAGTGGCCGCAAAACTCGAAGTATACAGTAATCTTCTAGAAAAAAAGTCTTTTTCGCTGACGCCTAGACAGCAAGGACAGTTGATCTATACGATATCGTACTGCTGGCAAGTCTGTAGAAAAAAAAAGGTTGCTCGAAGGCAGAAAATCTCTTTTACGTTGCTTTCTGAGACATCAAGATCGACCATCACGTGTATTTTTATCTTTTTTTTTTGTAGCTTTACCAAAAAATAATGTTTTCTTTTTATATACTCTTAAAAGTTCATTGTAAGTGCAGCTTTTATACAGAAATTAAAATTGCTTGATATTCATAAAAGAAAACTTTGTGAGTTTTATATTTTAGTATTTTAATTCTGATTAAACAATGAAATTTTAATTATATATCAAGTAAATTATTAAAACGATAAAACGAGTTTAAATTCAATATTCCAATCTGACGTTTAATAATTCAAAATAGGAGGAACATTTTTGCATTGTTAATGTCTGACAGATTTTACAATAAAGTAATTTTAGATTGTTAACATTTCCTACACACAAACCGAATATGTACATAAAATAACAATCGTTTTAATTATATCGTCATTAAAATTTCAATTAATTCAATGTATTAAATTTAAACTTGCACGATGATGAATTACATTAAGCAAAATACGTACATATACGTACTGCCACGTGCATATACACATCTGTCTACAAAAACTAAATTGCGTAAAATCAACGTATTGAAATTTTCTTTCTTTTCTTCTTCAAATCAAAAACCTACTATTTTCTTCGTAGTATTTGCAATAGCTATTTTGCAATCATAATTTAACCTCTCGTAAAACAAAAAACTTTTAGAAACTTAACGAAACAGATATAGACCTGTATAATTATTTCTTAATAACCAAATATCTACCACCAAATTCTATACAAGACCTCTCAAAATTTAATCCTCAATATCCTCCCTCCCTCTCCAAAAAAAAGAAAATTCCTAAGTCCTAAAGCCCGCTACATACAGCGATAAACTAGCGCAGAATTTTCCATCATCACCATAGCTGCTCGCTGCGCACGTGTAATTAAAGCGACGCTTAACTAAGAGGGCCCTCCTTCCTATATATACCAACGTTCGTTCGGCATCAGAGAGCCACGCGGCATCCGACCCGTGCCTGTACACTTGGCTGAGCGCGATAATGGGCCCCCGCGATGTATGCCGTCTAAGGAGTAAGGGGATATCTACTGCTGCTGCTTCTTCTTCTTCTTTGCCGTGTCTACAAATGCGTGACGAAGTTCCCCCCCCCCTTGACTTCTTCTTTTTCTAGTATGCCTGTGGCTCGTACTTTTTCTTTCGGCCGAATTTCACTTATGGCTGGTATGTGTATATGCTATACGCGCTACTTGTATTGCTAATATTGTAAAGGATAGTTGTGAAAAATATCTATTTTTGAATTGTCGAGTAAAAAAAAAATTGTGATGACCATTGCAAAACTTGTTAGCTTATGGTTTTTGGCTCTGGTTATCGTGGTATTATATGAAAAGCAGAGTTTGCAATTTTCTACGTTGGTTGTCAAATTTATTGCTCGTTAAATTTTATTTCGAGATAAGGTCTCTGATGGTCAGGTAGTGTTTGTCGCATTTTTTTATTATTTTTATATAGTAAAGTTTTTAAATTGGATTTTAATGTACGTCATTTGATAGAGTACAAAAATAACGAAGCTTGTGAAATTTGGAAAGTAAAAAAAAAGGAGATTTAATAATAATAGTAGTAAAAAAAAAATGAACCAGGTCAAGCTTGGGCTATCACAAGTCTTGTGTTTTATTCATTTTACAATTACGAAAAAGAAATCGGGAGTGTCGTCAAAAATATAAAAAAAAAACGATGATGAAAAGTAATGACATCGTTATGTTTTATGGTACATTCGTGGGGAAAGGCCTTACTTTTCCAACCTCCCTATATATATATCTACCCACCTTTAACCCATCTCTATCTCAATCCCCAAGATAATAAAATTATAATAGGGTACTCGTTTAATTTTTTTTTCTTCTCTCTCTTCCCAGAATATCTTTACACCTACCTCAGACTCCTAGTAAACGTAAAAATCCTTTTTTTTTCTCTCTCCTAAATTTTCTTTTTCTACCAAATTCATTATAATTAAGGTAAAATATAAAACAACAATTTTTATATGCAAATTAATGTTGACCTATGCACCCTTTTTCTTTTATTTTTTTTTTACGAGCCTTAACTTCTCCCTCCTTTCTCCTCCTTCATGACCAACTAATTAAAAAGCTAGTCTAAATGAAAATGAATTCTGCATCTACCATTTCATTGCATGCGTTATAAAACACTCCCTCTCACCCACACCTTATAACAAACGCCAACATCATCCGCACCTTCATTCTATAAATTTCCACATATCACATATAAGTATAAAAAAAGAAAGCTTGTCTAGAAGAAACAAAGAAAAAAATATCAATAAATCCATACATCATAAAACTTTTATAATCCCTCAAAATAATCAAACTACCATATATAGATAGATATTAGTTTTAAATCGTTTACGCATCGTTAATTAAGCGTAACGAAATTCCAGCTGCGCAGGAGGGCTCCACTTGAGAGTAAACGAACTTTCAAACTACTTTCAAGAAATTCGCTTCTACCATTAGCGAGTATCAAGTAATACCGTAGCGCATTATAGCAGTTTAAAGTCAGTAGGAGGCCAGGTTGGAATGAAAAACTCAAATGACTGGGGGGATTTGATGATTCCTACCTACACATAAGCAAAGTCGGAAAAAGCAAAATATATAGTTGGCAAGGGAAAGAAAAAGACCCCTCATATAATATGCTCAAGAGAAAAATAGTATACCTATATGCTCATATACATATCCACAGGAGAGTCTGCCTACACATACATACATACATATACACATAAAAAGAGAAAAAGATAGGGCCCGCTTGGTAGCGCAGTCGTAGCGGACCGAGAGAGAGAGAGCCATTATCTCGGCCGGAAGCGGAAGTGCACTCGGCCGCTCACCCACCTGGTCAGCCTATATGCCAGCGAGTGTGTGTGGACGGACGGACGAACTGGTTGCCTGCTAGTCGTCGTCCTCGGACACGGCTAACTCTATAGAAGTACACTGACTCTTTACTGTATATACCTTTCTTCCCTTTCTTTTTTTTTTTTTTGACTTTGCCACACGACTCCCTTTGAGTGTGCAATACTTGCAAGGCTTGTATTTTTGATGCGAAGTAATGCGTGATCGGATGAAGGCATGAGTTAATGTCAGCTGTATGTATAGGAATTACGAAATTTTGATGAAGGGGAGTCAGAGAGGAAGGAAGGAAATTTTATGTTTTCTGGGTTTGGAATTGAGGGAATGTGTGTATGAGTATGTGTGTACTGGATAGGGAGAATTTGGCCATAAGGTGTTGTTGATGTTTTAGACCATATTGTGTGCTCATTTACTTTCTAATGAGTTAACGATGATTTTGATATATTATTGTATGTGTTATATTTACATCAAAATGTTCATATATAGTATTGTATATTTTTCATATCGTTAAAATTTTAACTGCCAGTTTTATAACTCTGCTCTTTTTTTTTTCAATTCTGTTGTAGGTATAGCAAAAATCATCGTCTATACAGTAGTATATGAAATAGCAAGCAAGAGAAACTCGTTTGTGTATATATGGTGAAACGTTGGCGAGAAGTATATGTATGTATGTATACTTCGGCTCGACGCACACGGAGTCGTATCACGACAGCCTAGCCGTTACGTCCGAGAGCACGAGGTAAGTCGACACGCAACTATCTTTCTCGACAGTAGTAGAAGTAGTAGTAGTACCTTCAGAGAAAAAGAGTGAAAAATAACTCACGAGATCTTTTTCCTTCGTAGAGATCGACGACCTTACTATTTTCTTTTTTTTTTTTTTTTTTTTTTTTTTTTTTTTTTTTTTTTGTCGAGTATTGAGGAGGACCGATGTTGGATAGGGTGTGTATTGAAAAATGGATTGGAATATACGTATATTTTATTTATCATGTTTTTTAGAAAATTGTTTATGTGATAAAGAATGCGTTTATAAACGTATTTTAAGAGTATTTTTACTTTTTTTATAATCTAAGTTAATTTCTTTTACCTTTTTTTTTTGCAACATTTTTTCTTAAGGAAATTTAATACTTTAAATGAAAGATAATACATTTCGTTTTAGGTAAGTATCAAAGGCAACGTTGAAAATAAAGTTAAACGAGAATTTATCAGAGTTTTAAAAAGAATCTTTGAGACGTTTAATTAAAAAAATATAATGATAAAGTTTCAGCGTCTGAAAACAAAATAGTAAAAAATAAAAGAAAAGAAAAGAAATAATAGTAAATACGATCGATAATTTTAATTAAACAATATTAGTTTTTTTTTTTATTTCACAATAAAATTATAAGTAATTACGTCTTTATTAAATTTATTTTCAAGATAATATCGTAGCATTAATAATTCTATCTTTAAAATGCTAAAAAGACAATGTCACACAGACACATACAACATCAAAATTAACCATCTATCCAATACACACCCTCTATACACACACCCCCCATCCCTTACATAAAACAAAAACAAGGACGAAGAAGAATCCGAGCGCGTGCCAGAGTCATATGTACCACGTATACTAGGCTTCAACGCCACGCGTTCGTACATACATATACCTTATCCACCTTGTCAAGCGGAAACGGAAACCTACTAAATTCTTACTCGTTCTTGTTTCTCCTCCTTCTCCTCCTTATACTCAACGCCTAAGGGTTAAATACTCGCGGCGTCTGTTCTAGTCTGCCGCATACATCAGTGCATCTCTTCTTCGATCCCCCCTTTTTGACTTCCTTGGTATATAACCTATCGTGTTACCAAATTTCTGACATGACGCAGCTATACTTGATATATATAGGTTTATTAAACAGATGGGGATGAAAGCTGATAAAAGTCAATCCGTCATTGCGTTGATGCTTGATTCCTGTATATATAGTAAATACTGTGATCGACTTTAATTTTATTATTTATTAATTTTTCATCAATTTATCTTAAAAAAAAAAAAATAATAATAATTTGTTGATAAGTTACCAACAATAAACAAACAATACTACTTGCATCTACATCCATATAGAAATCGAATTCGAATCAGAAGCTTTTGATTCGATTCAGAATACGTTAGCCGTGAAAAGTCACACCATCAAGACGGCTACTGCAAAAGCAAAGGTAAGAGAGAGTAAGAGGTCAGATATGTATATACACAAGAGGAAAAGCTCGTTCGTGCAGTTTAATGGGTGAGCTTGCGTCCCGCTGAGTCGTCGAGTTAGCACGTGCCTCTCTCTCTCTCTCTCTCTCTCTCTCTCTCTCTCTCTCTCTCTCTCTCTCTTCGTATATAGTGACCAGATTGCACTCCTTTTTGATATCTATATCTATACTCAAGTATGAGAGTGAACGAAGCATGTGCAAGCTTCTCTCACTCTCTTTCTCCTCTCAGTAGCGAACGAGAGCTAGCGAATTAATCGCTTTGGAACACAGAGCCGCTCAACTGGAACTAAAGGGATATATCCTAGCTAGCAGTAACAGCAGCAGCCGGTACGTGCTATATATATATACCATATAGACGCGGAAGCCCAAAAGTCGGTGGAGCGCGGATTATCCTGAAGCAGCAAGGTAAAGGAAAAGGAGAGATGGGGGAAGAATAAGAAACTGACGCGGTACCGTCTGCTGTTATATATATATATATATATAT